>JAOUZG010048433.1:237976-249044 GCA_026289955.1 Argiope argentata
ATATAGTTCAAAATACTTTTTATTCTTCCAATCAAGTTCAAATGGTTTTAAAGAAGTAGTGGAGGACAATTGATAATAAAACAGTTTTTTTTTTTCAAATATTGATTCATTATTTGTATTAATTAATTAAAAATTAACTTCCTCGCCAAAAACCTCCCCTCCGATCAATTAAGTAACAAATTCAGTTTTTTTCCAACACCAATGAGGTTAGGCTTAACGTGTTTTGTTCTGATTATTTTTAAAAAGTTCATTTATTTTCGTAATGTTCGATGCATTTAAAATCAATTATTGTTAATTAATCGATTTTTTCCGATTCATTTTGAAATACTTCCGAATTAAAATATTACAGAATAAAGAAAATTAAATAGTTCTAATCTGTATTGCGGTAGCCCAACTGGTGTAGAAAATTCATGCATTTCACTTTGTCACAATCGACTTGAATCCTCAACTTGCTCTGAAAATTCATTGCTTGTATACTTTTTATCAATTAATTATAGTAACTGTAACTGTTAGGCATGGATAGCCTAGTTGGTAGGGCGTTGGATTCACATCCTTTCGGCTGCGAGTTCAAGCCCACCAGCCGAAGACTGCGTGTGTGTATGTGTGGTGGACGCTAAGTCTGTAGTGGCATACTTTTGCCTTCGGGTGCTCAGGGGTCATATTCTCAGACAGAAACTACTGCACCCCCTCCTTCTTTGTAAAGCGGAGCATGAGAACAATAACAATTGCAATGCTTTTATAAAATGTAGCTAAAATAAAAATAAAATCTAACTGACTAAGTAGGAATCGATTTTAAAAAATCATTTTATATTACTTTTTTCCATACACAAGATGTTCTAAAAGAGTAGAAATTTATCAACCCTCAAGGACAAGTTTTTAAAAGTCTGCAATATTTTCTCCTTATATAGTTCATGAAAGGTAGAACAAAGACTCAAACAAACTAACCTAATTTGAATAAAAACTCCTCCATCGTTTTCCTTATGTTTTGTGCACTTCTGCGAAATGCCAGATCCAATTCAAAAGTAAGGAAGTTGTTGAACTTCGAACAAAATTACAAATTCAAGAATTTAATTTCTTGGAACCTATGTTGCTGACCCCAATGTGACCTTTTTACCGCACAATGTTGCCTTATTGTATAGGCAACAAATAATTGCGGCTTAAAGTTATGCTATTGCTTTAATCCTTGAAGAAATGCTAAGGTAAGAATTTCAACTTCGTCTAGACATGCGCCTTGGTTTCTTGCTTTATTTCACATCTCGCTGTGCTGTTGTATTTTTAAGGCGTTGGTCAATTTAACGGCGATTATTATATTAAAAATTCCACGAATATTGCCCTATTCAGGATGTCCGAGCAAGTTATTTTTACTTGGGCGTATTTGAAATTTTCCAATTATATTTCTTATTGATTTCAGATCTGTTATTTAATATTTAATCGTTCATTGTCTAGTAATGATTTCTAGCATTCATTTATTTCTTAAAGGAAGTACGATGGATTTAAAAATTAAATTTATATGAAATTAACTTTTATTCACGACTTCCTACGAATGTAAAAACACACGACTAACCTAAATCAATTAATTTACAGTGCGTACCTGAAATAATGCAGAAACTAAAATCAAGTCCGTATTTCTTTAAAATGAAATCAAGGCTATTTTATTTATCAATAGAGATTGAGATAGGTACAGCAGTATTATACGCATTATTTTTAAACATTTAATTAAAATAAAAATGTCGATAATTACAAAACACTAAACAAGCGCTAATTTTTAGAGCCGATTGGAGAAAAGCAAATGTGTGAATTTTCTCCGTCCAATGGAGTAACGCGATGCAGTTTAGAAATTTCTAATTTTCTTTATTCTGTTTTATTTTAATTCAAAAGTACTTCAGAATGAATCCGAAAAATTGATTCATTAACAATGTTTAGTCTTATAGGTACGAAATACTATAAAATAAACAGAATCGTTTAAAGTAATCGGTCGAAAACACGTTACATCTAACCTCGTCAGCGTGCGGGAAAAAAAATCTGAAGTCTCACTCCTTTGTCGGTGAGGAAATGAAGATTTTTGGCGGGAAAAGTTAGTTTTTAATTAATAAAAAATTAATCATTCAGTTAATAGGTATAAATAGCAGCCTACGTCCTACTCTAGACTATAATCTATCTTTGTGTTAAATTCCATCCAATTTCGTTCACATGCTCTGACGTGATTGACCAACATCCTCCATCCTAACTTTCACCTTTTTATTACATCCAAGCATGTCTTTAATAAAATTGAAAATTTATATAAAAACGGGGTAGTTATACATAGAAGTTTTATGTTCAATACAGAAACTGGAATATTAAAAATTCTCATAAATTTTAATATCTCAAAGAACTATTCAGCCAACATTTCACGTATTCAATGAAATATTTAGTTTTCAACTTTATTTTTAAATATCTATAAATGCTCTCAACAATATTGGGGGGGTTGGATTATAAATATAATTCAAAAAATTATGAAGTGTAAATTTTAGACAGTCCTTTGGTCTTATAGATTCATATAGTATAAAATATTCTTTATATTTCGACTTATAAATAAATAAATAAACATTTCTATCTTTTGCGATCCAATCTGGCTGATTTATTTAGTTATGAATATTTAAAGTTTAGAACAATAATCATTTTCAGAATCTAGGCCAATTATTCTAGAGTAATCCTGGTTGGCTTCTTTGAGACGGTCGATAAAGTGATCTAAAATCGCCAGTTTTTATCCAATAGTAATATTGAAATTTTCATAAATTGGTCAACTTTGATTGATTTAATTGAATGAAATGTCATTTTTTTTATTTGTCGTAGTGTCTCAAGAATATTTTATTAAAAATGATTCACAGGGCAGATGATACATGTAAAAATTTTAAAATCGTAATTCATCAGTATTTTCATACCTTAATTTACAAAGAATATAATTATATATTTCACTTAGACCATTTGTCAAGAGATGTATGTCTATTACAAAAAATTTAGCTGTTAGACTCCGATAATAGAAGATGTCTTTTCGATATTAAGCCATATTTGCCTTAAATAAAATTGTTTAATTGAATTAGAGATATATGTATTGTAAAATATCATTGAAAACGTTTCCACGCATTTACTTTCCAAAAATATTATATCTCATATTTGTTTCATTTCATCCGGACATGTGTTGAAAATTACATTTTTATATGTTAAATTCGAAATAAAAGTTGATTAATTTTTTTTCATGTGAGAACATGATATTGTTTTGGTTAGGAGATTTTGATGTCTCCGACATATACGGACAAAAAAATTTTTACCTGCCTTTACCAATATTGCATTATTTATTATGACTTTGAAAGCATATGCGTTTTTATTTCGATATGATTCATTAAAAGACAGAGTTTCATTGCATTCACGAAGACGAATTCTTTGATCTGCACAATGTATCTTCTTCATATAAGTAAAAGTTACAATTAAAATCACGCGTCATTGTTTTAAGCATTAAAAAAATAATGAAGGCAAAAATGTTTAACTTCAGAAATAATTAAGAGTTTATTATGTTTTCCTTTAACTTATTATCAATATCTTTTTGTTCATCGTTTCTACGAAATGACGTCATTTCTAACTTTTAAGTAATTAATCTCTGGTTCAGAAGATTATTGTTTGGTTTTTTTTTAATTTTATTTTTTTTTAGTTTTAACTATTGCATTTTTTAATATACTTTAATTTTGTATTTTATTTATTTTAATTTTTTCATTGAATTAGCAATTTTGATACTGCAAACGATCCTAAAAGCTTTGTCTCGCATTTATTGTTTTAAAAAAATATCGCATTTCCTATTTATTTCATTTCATTTAATCACTTATTAATATTTTTCAA
This sequence comes from Argiope argentata, assembly GCA_026289955.1. Classification (NCBI taxonomy): domain Eukaryota; kingdom Metazoa; phylum Arthropoda; class Arachnida; order Araneae; family Araneidae; genus Argiope; species Argiope argentata. Next base: position 241,847 of record JAOUZG010048433.1, read on the forward strand.
AGTTTTATTTTCGGAAGTAATTAAATTATTTTTTTAATCAGAGCTTTTGTAAATGCCATGGCATCATGTTATTAAAAGCTGATATTTTTAGAACCCGTGCAGATAAAATTTTATTTTTATTTTATATTTATCTTTATCTTTACTTATAATAAAGCTCAATGTGCGTGTGTGTTGGCGCTGTACAGGCCACACCTTTCGACCTACAGCTACCAAATTTGGTACATGAATACCTTGGGTGCCGGGAATGTGCCCCTTGGAGCCCTTTTTTGAATTTTTAATAAAAACTTTAATTAATTAAAAAATAAGCGAAATTTTGAAGTTTTTTCGCTATAACTTTCAAAAATATTACAGCACAAAATTGATTTTTGCATCAAGTTTAAGTTCAAAAAAATTAGCTTTTCAATTATACTGATGTTTTAAAATTAAAACTTTATAAATTAAAAATTTATTTTTAATGAATTTTTAAACATTTAATTTAATCGTATTTTTCAACAATTTCAACAATTCGCATAAAATAAAAATAAAATTTTATCTTCTCGAGGATCTAAAAAAAATCAGATTTTAATAAAATGTTGCCATCACATTTTCAGAAGTTCTTATTCAAAAAAAAGTTAATTACTACCAAAAATAAAACAGAAAAATACAATTCTCATCACGTGATTATATGAAATGAAATAAATAGGAAATGTGATATTTTTAAACAACAAATGCGAGAGAAAATTTTTCTTGATCGTTTGCAATTTCAAATTTATTAATTCGATTAAAGAATTAAAATAAATAATTTCATAAATAATTCAGTAATAGTATAAACAAATAGTATAAATAGTTCAGTAATAGTATTCATAAATAATTCAGTAATTAAATAATTAAATAAAATAATTTCAGAAAATTTTGTCTGATCAACTATTGATTTCAGAGCGTAATACCTACACAAATATATCTTTTATAGTTCATTATCAAAAAATTACATTACCTAAATTATAGAAGTCAAATGCGTCTGATTGAAATCAATAAATATTGAAAATTCTCTTTTCCTTTGATAGATAAAGAGCAATGGCTTCTTTTTATATCCTTTGACATTTTCTGGTAATTAATTCAAGAGCAACTATTTGAAAAAAATAAATTTTTTTACCATTTTGAAAATGTTTTAAGTTATTGATGCTGTTTTCTATTTTTTTTTAATTAAAGGAGATTTGTATGTCTAATTCAAAAGATCGAAAAGAGAAAATGTTATTAAAAATTCGTTTGTTTTTCAATAATATATGTAATTCCCTCCTTTTTATGCAAATAGCAAAAGTGAAAATTAAATTTTAAAATATATATAACTCCTATAACTTTAGAATCCATATGTCATTCTATTCATTGTATTATGAATTTTTTGTCATCTTTCCCAAAATTCGAAATTGAAAATGGAGAGGAAGTGAATAAATTTAAATAAATACAAAAAATTCTTTGTTGTTTTTGTATGAATATGAATAGTTCAGCATTGAAGTCTTATACGTGCTACAGAATATTTTTTCGCAACTTATACAATATCTCAGAAAACAATTTTGTAAAAATTTCTCTAATTCACTGTTAAATTTAATTTTTAGTTTTAATTTCGAAAGGATTTAAATGACTTAAATTATAATATTTCTTTATTTTCAATCAATAAATGCGCTTTTAATGACGCTGTTATTATTAATATTATCCTAAAATGAAATTGGTCTTTAAGGACATTTTTTTTAACCAATTGAAACCAAAATTTGACTTGGGATCAAAAATTTCTGTACCAAATTTGATATATCTACGTATTGAGTTTCCTCGTTTTCATGTCTCTGAAAATACATACCGAAAGACGAACAAATCCTTGTTAGATTTGGCTCAAAATTTGATAGGTATATGTACTATAGATGTTAAAATCTATAAATCAAATATTATTCATCTAGCTTTCTTTGTTTTTAGTTACCGTGTTAACTTATGTTTGAACAGCCACACAGACGGACTTCCTCAAATGATATTTTACTCATTTTTTAAAAAAAAATCTGTAAATTTGGCGTGCTAAATCTCAAACTTGTAGTTCACAGTATTTTTAACTTATCTTTGTCACAGATAAAAAGACGACATACATTTTTCAAAAATGAGTTTTTTGAACTCGGATAGATCTAAAACGCGGAGATTTATCAAAAGGTCAAGTTCGAATTTTTTTAATGTTTACTACGCTTTTTTATGTACTACATGAATGAGAAAGTAAAAAACACACACAAGGAAATTATTTCTCTATACTACTCTTTAGATAAGTTTATATTAAAATATAGTATTAAGAGTTTATGCTAAATTTCATCGAACTAGCATGTTCTATCTTCTAATAATTGAGTTCACACAGTCACAGACACAGAATCAAAAATGCAGAATTTTCTTTTCTTTTTTTTTCTCTCTCTCTTAGATTCAATGATATCTGATAAACGATGGCAGTCATAATTTTGAAATAAAATATTTCTGCAAATATCTTATCTTTCTTATCATACTTCAGCCAAGTGAAAGTGAAATGTAGAATAGAATCAATTCAGGAAAATGATAAAAATAATTTTGCTTGCAATTTAACAACATGTTTTCTGCTTTCATTTCTAAAGAACAGTGCATTTAAAAACTTCGCAGAGGATTTAAAAACTAAACGGCGACATACGTTTCGTATTCTTCATGTTGGAATAAACTGATTTTATAAGATTAAATTTCCACTTCAATTTTACCAATTAGAAATGGCGCCATAATTTTAAAGATAATGCATTAATCTAACAATCACAATGGAATTAAATTGATAAAAATATATAGTATGTAATCAGTTTTCAATCAACTAAAAAATAATGGGAAAATTAGTCAAATTAAGCGCTAAAAATAGAAATTTTAAAATACAAGAAAGAAAATGTATTCAGAAAATATTTCCCTTTTTTTAAATTTATAAAAAATGGAAATATAATCTCATAAAAACTTATGATTATGCTATAAAAAAACGTTCTCTTTATTTTTTTATACATATGTTTGATTAAATTTGGTGCCAGAACACTTCGACTCAGAAGTTGTGTTGTAAAAAAACCCCAACCTTATTAGCTCGTTTATAAAAAAAGTGGAAATATTGCCTGCACAAAATTTTTTTCAGTGGTTTGTTTTTCTAGGATAATATTTCAAAATAACAATGTACTCTTTTTATTTCTGATTATCTATTTGTTATGACTGATATAAAAAACAAGTGAGTATAAAAGCGTTAATTCTATTTTTATAGAAACTTTACATTATTATTATAAGAACATCAAACTTTTTCAAAATATCAACCATTCCCTTGAAATGATATTAGTTTATTTATTCTCATTATTTATTAACACTTCATTATAATTGTTTCTGAAATCTACTTTAATTTTAAAAATAAATTATTATTATACAATCGTCTGTTATTAGCAGTAGAAATAATATTATATTTTTTAAATTAAATTAGTCATTGTTTTAATAAGAATTCGTGAATTTCATAATGCGAATATTAGAATTCTTATGTTTTTTTTTTTTTAATAGGCAATTTTTCTTAAATCAAAGATTTTTTTTTTTCTATTTTCCCCTTCTAATGTTTGCTAATATAGACTATTTCTCATTATTTTTTATCATTCAATTAAATAATAAGGTTCTCTAAATTTTGTTTCCATAATTAATTCACATATTGTAACTTCTGTATGCTGCGTCAAAAACTGAGCAAATACATGGCATATATTATATCAGTATTATTAATCTATGGAGTTTACTTTTCTCTTTTAGTATTACAAAAACATATTTTGTGTTTTGTTGAATTTTTTTAAAAGAAATTAATTTGGCTCATCATTTTTAAATGAAAAGATTTTTTTAATAAACTGAATGATTCATTTGAAACATATGGATAATATTTTTCATCAATTTTCAAAGAAAGAATTTTAGAAAATCTTTGTCACGGGATCTGTATTTATTTTACAAGTTAAAAATGTAGAACTAATTGAATGTTTTTTTATTGTTCCTTTTATAAAATATTCTTTGTAATATATTAGTTACTATTTATTTGTATGCAAAAAAAATTTCATGGTTTTTATAAAAAATGAACAGTAAATTGATTCAATCAATAATTTCAAACATTTAAAAACATATTCAAAAGGGAAGATTATTGTTATATGTTTGATAGAACCTGAGTACAAAAATAATTTAAAACGTTGATATTTCTGTTAATATATCATTATTTAATAATATGAAACATATATTAAGCTATAACTCACAAGCATGCCTCGTTACGAGAAAAACCAAATGGCTCTTTTTAAGAGATAAAGATTCTAATTGACTGTTTGAAATCCAGAATAGCATCGAGTCATTTTTCTAACGGTATATTTCGCAAAATAATTGACCAAAAAGATTGCAAACGATATTTCAATCACCAATAAAATAATGAACTCATTATTAATATTATGTAGGAAAGCCAATTTTCTTCACTCATTATCTACAAATTTTCCCATTTATATATGACTAGCCGCCTTTGGCGACCTGTCGGTTCGCCAATATTAATGCCGACTAAAGGGTTAAATCATTTTTTTATATAACTTGGTCTCATGAAGAGTTTTTCAGCAAAATATTTTTAAGCTTCAAATTTCGATAGTCATATAATTCACTTATACTATTATGTAGAACTTAAGCAGTCGTATCTTTGAAGTCCGCATCTCTCTCTGATTTTCTATCAGTGCAAGTAAAATTCACTTTTAAATTAAATTGAAAATGATGAAACTTGATTAATGTATAGACCTCTTTACTCAATCGAAGCATGTCTTTAAATAAAACTAAGAACTGAAAGCAGAATAGTCCGACATTGAAGTTTTATGTTCAATACAGAAATTAAAACATTATAATTTTTTTTTATAATTTATAAGATCTCTAGGAATTATTCAGCAAAAATTTCACAGGTTAATTGAAACCTTCAGTTTTTAATTTTATTTTTAGATGTATATAAATGCTCTCAATAATATTTTTTAGGTCTATAAATATATTTCAAAAATTTATGGTTTAAATTCCTTTGGACTTATAGATTCATATTTGTAAAATATTCTTAATATTTCAACTTCTAAATAAATAAATAAACATTTCTATCTTCTTTTACAAATTTTGCTTTGTTTTTTATTACGTATGCTTGTTTGAAAGAAGATGCGTTTTCAAATAGCTGACCTACTTTTACCAGTATAGCTTTAATATTACATTACATCGTTGAAAGAAGATGCGTTTTTATTTCGCATGATTCATTAAAATGCGGAGATAAATTACAATCACGAAGGCGAATTCTTTGATTTCGCTCAAAACATCTTCTTCATATAAGTAAAAGTAACAATTCAAAACATGTCTTATTGTTTTAAAAGTAAAAGAAAAAAGAATGCAAAAATATTTTACTACTACTGATTATCAATTGCTTTTTGTTCATCAGTTCTTTGAAATGACGTCATTTTCAAAGTTCGTTTAAGATTTCTTGCTTTTAAATAATTAATCTCGCTCTCAGAAGATTATCGTTTGGTGCTTTTCTAAAAATTCTTTTTCAGTTTTAACTGTCGCACTTTTGTAATATATTTTTACTTTGTATTTTTATTTACTTTAATTCTTTAATGGAATTGTTAATTTTGATATTGCAAACGATCAAGAAAAATTTTCTCTTGCATTTATTGTTTAAAAAATATCACATTTCCTATTTGTTTCAATTCATATAATCAAGTGATGAAAATTGTATTTTTCTGTTTTAATTTTGGTAGTAATTAACTTTTTTAAAAATCAGAACTTCTGAAAATGTGATGGCAACATTTTATTAAAAGCTGATTTTTTTGAGATCCTCGAGAAGATAAAATTTTATTATTTTTTTTTGCGAAATAAATTGTAAAAAAAAACGATTAAATTAAATGTTTAAAAATTTATTAAAAATATAGTTTTAATCTGTCGGTCAAAGCATTAGTATCATTGAAAAGCTAATTTTTTGAACTTTAACGTGATGCAAAAATTAATTTTGTGCTGTAATATTTTCAGAAATTATAGCGAAAAAACGTTAAAATTTGGCTTATTTTTTAATTAATTAAAATTTTAACTAAAAATTTAAAAAAAGGGCTCCGAGGTGCATATTCTCGGTACCCAAGGTATACATATACCAAATTTGGTAGCTCTAGGTCGAACGGTCTGGCCTGTACAGCGCCAACACACACACACACTTCATGCTTTATTATAAGTAAAGATTACCATAATCAGGAAATAGAAATAATTTTTATAAAAATCATCAGAAACTGATCCCTGATTTTCAAGAAAATAGTATAATTTATCAGCTTTATTTAAATTAACTACTAAAATTTATTTAATTAAATTATTGAAATAAATTTAAATTATTCAATTTAGCTTACGTTTAATTAAGAACAGGATGTTGTTTTGGGGAAGAGGTTTTTTGGCGTCAACAAAAAAACCGTAGGTAGAAAATAAAAATTTTATCTGCACGAGCATCTCAAAAAAATCAGCTTTTAACAACGTGTTTCCATTGCATTTACAAAAACTCTGATTGCAATGGCAAGTTACAAGTTACAAGTGCAATGTTGTTAATTATTACAGTGAATAAAACCTAGAAAAATGTCATTTTGAGCACATGATTATATGAAATGAAATAAATCGGAAATGTGATATTTTTTAAACAATAAATACGATACAAAGTTTTTTGGATCGTTTGCAATACAAAAGGGACTCATTCATTGAAACCATTAAAATGATAAAAAATATAATTTAACTCGCACGAGCACGTAGTGCTTGGCCGTTCAATAAATTATGTTCTGACATGATACATTGAAATATGCATAGCAGATTTCATTTTAATCTCTTATTTTTTATACTCTGTGCATAAGGTTAATTTTATAGAGATCTATGAAAGATTTCAATATGCCGAAATCGCTAAAATTAAAGCAATCTTGGGGGAAAAAACTCATCGCATATTATATGACGTTTTATCAAAATAGTCGAAGTTGTAGTGAATCCTAAAAAAAAATTCTTTTCTGCTTAAAGTCTTAATTTAAACTAATCAAAATTGTTCATCTATAAAAAAAATAATAAACGAATAATTAAAAAATTAAAAAATAAATATAATGATTATGCTTAGTTAAAGTTGCTAAAAGTCTTACTTCCCGCATTAAATAAAATAAAAATATCTTCA
>JAOUZG010048433.1:264489-310109 GCA_026289955.1 Argiope argentata
TTTTAAGGGATGAGACGTGGAACGATGAGTTCATTCCTAGCATTCCCTTTGACCTCGGATTTCCCCATTCGATACTTTTTAGTTTAATATTTTATAACTTAAAATTTCTCATTGATCTGTGGCTTGCTCAAGCAGTAAAAAAGTTTCCAAGTGTAGTAAGACAATTTTTTCGTATAATATCATTAAATATTGTGACCTAGAAGCAGAAAACGGGGAATTATTTATTCAAGTCGCATATTTCATTACCACCTTTTTCATTTTGTATTACTAATTATATTGTTACAAGCGGGCGAGCGCCACGAAAACGTGCCGAAGTTGGCAACGTTTGGCGTGGAGCTTGGCAACAGCCGGGTTGGTTTGGCAAAAGGAATAGTCTGGTAGCCGCTGGATCCTTCATGAAGCGGCGCGTTGCTTCTCGTGCTTTTGGGACCGCACTCAGTCGGCTATATAAAGGATGGGGTGTCGTAACCTGGCAGTTAATTAGTTGAGAGTTTTTTCTCGGAAGAGAAGCGTCTCGTTGGACTAGCGGATTACTTTTCTCGCTTGTTATTAGTAAGCTGTGTTTACGTTCGCTGTTAACGTTGTGTTATTGAGCTCGCTGTGATTCACTGTTTGCTGTGCTATACGATAGCTGCTTTGCAGTATGCTTTTATTGTGCGTCAGGCTTTCATTTACGCTGTTAGTGATTGTTGACTGCTGGATTTTTTTGTCTGAAGTTTTACTTTATCAAGTCACCCTGTAAATAGCTGTAAATAAATTTGTCTGTGCTGTCCTCAAATAAAGCCCATTCAATCCGAACCCGCTAAGCTAAAAACGTAACAATATTTTGTCTCTCCGACCAGCCACGAAGGCACATGGACTTAAACCGTAGCACTGAATGACCGCCACGAAAACACGCCGAAGCTGGCGACGTTTGGTGTGGAGCTTCGCACCAGCCTAATTGGTTTGGCGAAAGGAAGAGTCTGGTAGCCGCTGGATCACTCGCGGTGTTTTTAGAAGTTTCGCGTGCTTTTGGGCGTGCTGAGGGACGGGCAGCCGTAGAGTTAGTTAGTTGAGAGTTCCTCTCTCGGAAGAGAAGCGTTTCGCTGGACTAGCGGATTCTCGCTTGTTATTAGAGAGCTGGGTTTACGTTTGCTGTTAACGTTGTGTTATTGAGCTCGCTGCGATTTACTGTTTACTTGAGCTAAACGATAGCCGTTTTGCAGACTGTGTTTATTGTGCGTAAGACATGCATTTATGCAGTAAGTGACTGTTGACTGCTGGATTGTTTTTATCTGAAGTTTTCCTTTATCAAGTCATCCTGCAAATAGCTGTAAATGAATTTGTTTGTACTGTCCTCAAGTAAAGCCCATTCAATCCGAACCGGATAAGCTAAAAACGTAAATATGTAATACTTATGTATCATAAAACTGCAGGTCTTCGTGATTACATGTAAACATCTCCTCCTTTCGTCTTTACTCTCAGCCCTATTTTGACGAATTAAACCCATCCAAATGCATGCGCAAAAGCGCAGAGGGTTTACAATCCGTTGTCGAACAGTAAATCACTGCGTTTTTGAATTATCATGTTTACAAGTTTCTGAAATTACCAAACTACAGAAAGAGAAATCCTTTATTGGATTTGGAATAAAAATTCAACAGGTATTTATTATATGCTAAATCTGTATACCGAATTTTATATTTGCAGTTGTTTCCTTTTTGTAGTCACCCTGTTAATTCATATTCGAACAGTTGGATTGACAAACTTCCTCGTAACGGTTTTTACTCATATTTTGACATAAATCTAAAAGTTTGGCGTAAAGACTGTGTGTAAAATTTTATCCGCATGGCTGAAAGATTTTTTTTAGTTTATCTTTTTCACAACCTGACAATTTTGTATAAATGTGTTTTTCGAACTCAGAGAGATTTGAAGCTTGGGGATCCGTCAAAATCTCAAGTTCGAATTTTTTGAGAATTTTAATTTTTTCTATATTTTTGAAAGTTCTGGAAAAAAAGAAGAAAAGAGGAAAAAAGATTTTAAAAAACTGTTAGAGAAGAAAAAAAATTGGTACTTAATGTCTCAGTCGCAGATTTTCATAGCCTTCTGAATCATTTAACAGAGAAATTCTCACAAAAGGTTTGAAATAAACGACCAGATTGTTCGGTTTAATATATGCTATTTATAAAACTAAAGTTCAAAAAAAAAAACATTGTAGCAAAAATTTGTTAAACGACCTTCCTTCAGCTTTAAAGACAGCAGTGGAAACTCCTCCAATTTCAAAATTTTCTGCGGTTTCAAAGAACACCACTGATTGGTTGCCACTGAAAGAATTACTAACTATTATTTCAACAATGTCACCTCCAAAATCAGGTAAATTTAAATTTACCTTGAAGAACTAAAGGCAGAAAGTAAGCGTGCATAGCAACAGAGTAGACGAAGGCAGAAAATGTGAGGCTGCATATCTTCAATAAATAAATATTTAAATAAATAAATAAAATAAAAAGATTAAAATGAAATCTGCTTCTGCATATTTCAGTGCATCATGTCAGAACATCATTTCTTGAACGTGCTCGTGCAAATTAAATTATATTTTTATTCATTTTAATAATTTCATTGAATGAGTCCCTTTAGTATTGCAAACGATCCAAAAAAAAACTTTATCCTGATTTATTGTTTTCAAAATTATCACATTTCCTATTTATTTCATTTTATACAATCACGTACTCAAAATGACATTTTTCTAGGTTTTATTGGCTGTAATCATTAACTACATTGCACTTATAACTTGTAACTTGCCATTGCAATCAGAACTTTTGTAAATGCAATGGCAACGCGTTATTAAAAGAAGCTGATTTTTTTCAGATGCTCGGGCAGATGATAAAATTTTTATTTTCTGCCTACGGATTTCTGTTGACGCCAAAACTCTCATCCCCAAAACAACATCATATTCTGACAAGATAAAATAGCTTTGAAAGGCTGATAAATAAAGCTTGAAATTAATTAAACGTAAGATAAATTTAAAAATTTTAATTTATTTCAATAATTTAATCAAATAAGTTTTAATATTTAATATAAATAAAGCTGATAAATTGATGGCAACACGTTATTTAAGCTGATTTTTTTAGATAATCGCTCAGATAATAAAATCCTTATTTTTTGCCTACGGATTTTTTTTGAAACCACAAACTTCATTCCCAAAACAGCATCATGTTCTGACATGATAATAAAATAAAAAAAATATTAGTTAAAACGAACGATTTTTTTTATAAAATTGTTATTGTTTTTTGAATATATATATGAAAATTTAAAGTCTATTGTTGAAAATTTCAAATCATGTGAGTACATTTTTATATATATCGTAAACCACAATCGGTCACAACAAAGGCATTGATGAATTGGACCATCCGAAATATTCTAGTAAAAAGTTGATTGAGCCTTGTTCCATAACTTCTTAGAAGGATAGAAATTTTCGATGACTTGCATGGAGCTAGAAAGTCATATTTGGAACTCAGAATCGATTTGCGTTGAATGTTGACGGTTGTGATTCAAAATCCAAATGGACACGTTCTGTTTTTGAAGTTGAGTGTTGCGATCAGACGTTTACGCTTTCTTCGTTCCGTAGTAAAGCTGTTTTAAGTTCATATTTAAATTGGATCAGCTCCTAATTTTAAATTTTCATCATTCGTTTTTGTTGATTGAAGATTTTGTCATTTCAAAGCTCTGCGTTTTTGTTGTTCTATTATAATTCTTTCTTCATCTTCCATCCTCGGTTTACTCTCTCGGTCCCTTTCTTTTTACTTTGCAGGGCTTCATAGGGAAGAAGCTTAGCCCCATTTATGTTTTATTCATTGTTTAACATGTAGTTAAAAACGTCGTTCCCTAAAGAAATTCAAATAAAAATCGTAACTCCTATTTTATTTTATTTCATGGAATATAACAGCAGCGTTGCCACTTTCGCTAAAAAAAATGTAACAGTGTTGCCATTTAATAAAACTTTTGAATTTCAAATTAAATTTTTATTTTTAAATGATTTTTGGCGATAAATCACCAAATGTGACGACTTTCCGCATTGTTTTCTAATAACCCTAAAAGCGATAAATAGATGCTTCAAAACCGATTAATAGCCATTTTGTTGCCCACACATTTTTAGATTTCTAAAACCTCAAACCGAAACAACATCATATTCTCACATGATGAAAAAAAATGAAGCCAATGAAATGAAAGGAAGGCCATTTCCACCGATGTAGTGGTCTCCCCTAAACTTTCTCGCATGCTTGAATACCAGAGAACGATTTGCATGGCAATGGTATACACTAGTTAGGAAATATTAAACTGTAGCTATTTATTGAATCAGTTGTGCCATCCTTTAAGAATCTTTTTGGCTATTAATACTTGGCATACAGTTAAAAGTATACAAAAAAAGGTATTTTGTGGTCTAGACGGGTTTTTTTCAACCGGTTGAGACAAATATTTGACACAAAAAAACTACACTTGCAGTCCCAAAATCATATATTAAATTTAATATATTTGACTCGTGACGTTTCTGAGTTATTGCGATTACGTGTTTTTGAAAGTACGAATCGACAGATGGTCTGGTATTTGCACTAAACTCGAACAGCCGGACGAGCAGACTTTTTCTTAACATATTTTGCTCAAAATTGAATAGAAATCTTCAAATCTTGGCATATAGATCGTACATCAAATTTCATCCATCTATCTCAAAGAGGTTTTCAATTGTCTTTATCATAGACAAACGGACATGTTCCAAAAATGAGTTTTTCGAACTCAGGGGGTTCTAAAACGTGGAGATCCGCCAAAATTTTGAATTCAAATTTGTCGACGTTTAATGTTGTTGTTTTTCCTTATGATACGTATATGAGAAAGTATAAACATGGTGTCGTTCGGTGAAATCGGAAGTAGACAGATAATCCAAATACTGAATGAAGCAGTTTGATAAAAGTGAGTATATACTTTTAATGTTTGATGCTCAGTTCAAATATAAAAAATTTGGTTAAATGATTTTAATATACAGTCATATACAGGTTTTAATTATTTTAAAGTTGATTTATTCAAGTATATTGATATAATATCAAATTTAGGGGTGGGTTTTTTACCATGAATTATTTCTTTTTAATTTGTACTGGGAAATGGAATGATCCTTATATAGTCTCTGAAAAGTAATGATTGAATTGCTTCATTATTTAAAAGCATCGGAAGTCAAATAATAATAATACGAAAAGAGTCTCCCTTAAATTTTCTAACATACTTTCTAATAAAAGAATTAGCTCAAAGATTGCCTTATATAGCATTGAAATAAGGTACACTAGTTAAAGAATATTAACTCTTGGCGTGAACTCCACATTTTTATTGAATCTATTGGGTTGTCTTTGTCGAATTATTTAACTATTAATCACTGATGTATGATTAATAATATCCGAAAATCAAATTTGTGCTTACAACCGACTAAAACAAAGTTGCACTTGTAGTTGTAATATCATATACCAAATTTGAACATATTTAAGTAATTGTTTTTGAGTATCGCGTTTCCATTTTTTAAACTAAATTGCCCATCCTTTGTTAAATTTGATTCAAACTTTGATTGATATCTAGAATTCTAATATTTTTATGGGTTTTGTGTAAATTAAATAAAAATATTGCAAATAGTTTAATTTTATAAAAATTATTTGTAATAGAATCGCGCGTCAGGGGAAAAGACTGTTCTTAGGGAATTTCCAACAGAAAATCACCATATTTGACTGCCTTGGCGATGTAAGTGTGTAGGCGATATAATGAGGTCACTAACAGTTTTTATTCTCGTGATCTCGTGACTCTCAATTCTCAAATAATGTGATCTAAATAATATAAATATTTTATGAAAATTTCAGAAACAAGCAAAATTTATCAAAATTCGTAAGAGGTAATTTTACATTTTTCCCCTCCAAGATGCTGAAATTTTATTATGCAGACGTTATATACCCTAAGTGCTATACATTCTTAATTTCTTAAAATTATTTAATGTTTATTTATCATCTTTATCATTATATTGTCATATCTAATATGTTATATTAGCAATATTTTGACATCTACTTGGTTTGCGAGAGTAAAGTATTGCTAAAATTTATTTAAATATCTCATTTAACTTGATTTAAATAGTTACCTCTAGGCAATATTTTTAACATTATTTTTTTATTATTATTATGCGACAATTTCAATTTCAGTTTTCCTAATTTTCAATTTATATGTAACTCTAATATTTTTTAATAACCATCTCTCTAATTTTCAATCTATTGTAAGCACAACTAAACTTTTATTGAAAACATATCTTATAATGAAAGTTATTCAACATGGGGAAAAGGCCGAATTATCATATTTAGAATACTAAAAATAAAAAAAGCGATATTATAACAGCAAAAATGCAAACGATTTAAGTTTCATGTTCAGAAATAGATATACTTAATATACTTAAATATCTTTTTTTTTACAAATTAAAAAACAATTATACGACGCTAAAACTTTTATCATTGAAAAACTATTTTGGTGAATTATAAGATGACTTAAAAATTATTCCTGTGTCGTAATATTTTCAGAAGCTCAGAATAAAAAAAATCAAGATTTTAATTAATTTTTAATTAATTTCGCTTTTATAAAAAAAATCTAAGGTGCACAATCTAAGTTAAACCACCCACACATCAATTTTCATCATTAATTGGCTACCTATGGTAACCAGCTGATTCAATAGAGATGTTGGTTTTATATAATTTTAATTAAACCATTAAGATTTAATTTTTTGTATGAGATTCCATCAAAATGCCAGAAATAATAGGCAATATTATTTTTAATTAATCACATCCGTTAATTGCGCATATAAGCCTTTTTTAATGGACATCTGTCAAATAACATTATAAGGCTACTCAAAACGTTAGTGCCCAATTCTTCCATCTTCAACATTTTGTGGTATTGCAACTTTATTATTTATTCGTCTAGTAAATTTCAGAAATCTTAAACTGATTCCTTTTTCCTTAGTATTCTATAATTGAAAAAGTCATGTTATTAATTCTTTAATGAAACAAAATAAAAAACGATTTGAATTTCAGAACCACAAGGCAAAATATTATTTAAAATTAAGCTAAAAAAAAGATTAAAATGAAGTCTGCTATGCATACTTCATTGTATCATGTCAGAACATCATTTCTTGAACGGCCAAGCACCACGTGCTCGTGCGAGTTAAATGATATTTATATTCATTTTGATGGTTTCATTGAATGAGTCACTTTAGTATCGCAAACGATCGGAAAAACTTTGCCTCGCATTGATTGTTTGAAAAAATATCACATTTCCTATTTATTTCATTTCATATAATCACGTGCTCAAAATGACATTTTTCTAGGTTTTATTTACTGTAGGCTATATTCAAAATTTAGATCTAATAATTTGATAAACTTCTAAAAGAGTTTTATTTTATAACTTTTTTTAACCAAAAAACATTTTTAACTTATTTTTTTAATCAGAGTCTTTGTAAATACAATGGAAACACGTTATTAAAAGCTGATTTTTTTTTTTTTAGAGAGAGGCTCGTGCAGATAATAACATTTTTATTTTTCGCCTACGAATTTTGTTGACTCCAAAAACTTCATCTCAAAAACAGCATCATGTTCTGGCATGATAAAATTGTTTTTGAAAAAATCATCAAAATTCAGAAAAAAGTTTCATGATTAATAAATTGGCACCATTGAAAACATTTTTTTGAATTTTAATTTGATGTTAAAATTGTTTTTTTCTTTAAATATTTTTGAAATTATCAATATTTTGGAATATTTGGAATGATTTTATCTTGGAAAGCGCCAAAATTTAGTTTAAATAATTAAGTTAATATATTTTTTAGTTAAATAATTTAAATATGGCCTTTGGATGACGATTCCTTCATATTGCCAGATATTTAATTTTAAAATTATCATTTTGCTTCATTGTAATCATCTCTAAACAAATTTTTCTGAATTTGAATTTTGAATAAATAAATTTTTTTATAGTCCATGATCTTTGGATAAGCCAAATTTTATTGTATTGTTAAACACAGATAACTCTGATACCGTTTCAACAAAGTAAAATGGCTGAAATTTTTGAAGATATTTAAATTTGCCACAATATTTCTTCAATAGGAGTATTGTTAATCGTGGCAGATTATATCCAAAAATTAAGATTTTCTACAAGTAAATACTAAAAACTGCAAAATTCCCACGAATCTCAACTGTTTCACCTCACTCTGCTTAATGAACTTTCCTTTGTGAATTGTTCTATTTTCGGAAGTCTGCCATTTTACTTAAAGGTGAGATCAGCTCCGAATCAACTAATTAAATTGATAAGGATTCCCAAAACAACATCAAAGGGAATTCGTTCTTACTGTTGCCAACATCGCACATAGAAATTCGGCAACCGTTAAGAGCATAATTAAAGGAAATGGTATTTTAACCAATTAAGAGCGAAGCCGCAAAGAAACGCTGAAAGTGATTGGATGACTCCTGTCCGAGCAGAATGTAACGATTGGACCTCGAATGGAAGGTTAAATCTTTCTCGAATAGACATGTTGATTCGTGGTCATTTCATATAATTCTTTTAAAGAGCAAAATTGTAACAAATGAAGGTGGACATTGATTGCAAATATATTGCCATATGAAGCTCAACAAAATTTCGGAATAATTTTGGAAAGTTGAAAGTTTTCATACGTAGGACTGTTTTCAGTTCTTATTATATCACTAAATTATTTTACTATTACAGATATTCTCTTCTCTAAAATTTTCCATAAATCAACAAAAAAAAATATTTTACTACAGATGGCATAAATTTAAGAAAAAAATGTAGATGTATTTTTTTTTATATTTGCTTTATTCCATAGGAGAGAAATAAAACTTTTATAGAAAACACAATAACAAAATAATCATTATGAAAGCAATAATCCAAATTTAAATGAATAAAAATGAAACTCATAAATCGTTTGCACTTTAGAAAAATCCAGCTGCCAAATAGATTTCTTTCAAATTTTGTTTGAAAATACTATATAATAATAATAAGAAAGAAGGTTTTCCAACTTATATAAGAGACCTTATTATTATATTGTAAAGAAGAATAAAGAAGGTTTTTAATAAATATTTTATGACAATTTATGGAACACTAAGTTTTTAATTAATTAAAAGCTATATTCCCAAGTATAAAAAATTATTTTTCGAAAATAATTTTTTTATTTATATATTTTAATGTGACAATTCTAAATATTTTAAATCATTCTACTTATTTATCTTGAAATATCATTTTCAATATCTAATTCATTTTTGTATTATTTGTTATTAACTTATTTTTTTAATCAGAACCTCTGAAAATGTGATGGCAACCTTTTATTAAAACCTGATTTTTTTTTAATATAAAATTTTATTTTTATTTTATGCGAAATAAATGGTTGAAAAATACAATAAAATTAAATGTTTAAAAATTCATTAAAAGTAGAGTTTTAACTTATAGTTCAAAACATGAGTATCATTGAAAAGCTTTTTTTTTTTTGGCTTTAACTTGATGCAAAAATCACTTTTGTGCTGTAATAAGTTATAGCGGGAAAACGTCAAAATTTCACTTATTTTTTAATTAATTCAAATTTTAATTAAAAATTCAAAAAAAGGCTTCGAGGTGCACATTCTCGGTCCCCAAGGTATACATGTACCAAATTTGGTAGTTGTAAATCGAACGGTCTGACTTGTAGAGCGCCAACAGACAAACACACATTGAGCTTTATTATAAGTAAAGAAAAGATAAAGATAAATAATTAAGCAACAAATAAAATAATTAGCTTCATCCGTTTATTAAAAATCGTTTGAAGCAATCTGTATCTTATATCTTTCATTTTAATTAAAATAAGACTGCAGACAATGAAAGAATTGCGCTTAAGAATTGTTTGGATAAAAGGTTAGTTATTAATTTTAAAAATATTACAATTATTTTAAGTAAATGAATTTTTAAAATTATCTTTCTATCTTATTTTACAGTTTTTTAAACAAGATTATATTTGGTATAATCAAGCTATATTACAAAATAAAATTTTACTTTTTGACATCTCAGATTTACATCGCATGTAAATCAGTCATTTTTTAAATAGTATACAGCCATAACTTTTGCTGTTTACGTCAAATGTTGCTTACAGTTACCGAAACATAATGACTATTTTTGTGAAATTTTTGCTTGGGTAACATTAAAAAAAATTATTGCTTTTCATTACTTAAAGATTTGTAATTACTTTAATCTCATGTTTCGTATTTATCAATTTCAGTATTTTTAAAAATCGAGGTTGCAAATTTTCATGAAATTTAAAAAATTGGCTCATTTTCCCCCTTAAAATACAAGAGAGCGTGTGTGAATAAATGGGTGGATGTGTGGGGTGGAAATTATAACTATTAAATATGATCTTATCTAAGTGGTCTTTTAGTTTAATTGCATGTTTTCAATAAACTTAACGTTTAATATTTCGTTGATCATTTATATATTATTTTAATTGCAATTTAATCAATGGAAGTTACTGAAGATTTTTTCATTTGTGTGTAAAATGATCTAAAAAAATAACTTGATTCTAGAGAAAATTATATTTTACACTTACTTAATTATATTTTTACTTACTTATTATTAAAATTTACAATAATGACGTAATTACATATGTTAATTATTTTGTTATTACAGATTTTATTACTTATATAATAACATATATTAATTATACTATTATTACAGCTTGCATTAATTAAATATATTAATGATATTATTATTACCGATTACATTAATTATATAATTACATATATTAATTTTATTCTTATTACAGCTTACAGTATTTACACGCATGTCTGCCTTTTGGTGATGTCCTAAAGAATCTATTGCGCTTAAAACGAGGAAATTTGACACACAAATCATCTTTATAAAAATTCAACGCATTTTAAAATCGAATTTTAAAGTTTAATTAGGAATGTTTTTGTTATTTAATGTGTTTTTTTAGTAATTTTTCGTGCATATATTCTTTGTAGAATGGATTTTATTTATTGATGAAAGAAATATCCATAAAAAACACTTATAGTACTACAAAAATTTGTTTTTATTCTCTGATTTAGTTTTTTATGTTTTAAAATTTTTTAATAACATCCCTTTTTCCGGAAAATGTTTAAAAGTTAAAGCTAAAATTTCAGTATATGTTAATTAGTTTTCACTGTCATTTTCAACTTTTTTGAGATTTTCCAAATATTTTTCTTTAATTTAAAGCAAGAACGATGGCAATATCTTCATTAATAGATTTTTCAATAATTTAATTGGTTTTAAAATGAAATAAAATGTTTTTAAAACATACATTAAAATGTTTTTTTTTTCTTTTCCTTTGATGCCATCAGTGGAAAAATAAATCTCCTCAAGCAAGATTTTTTTTGGCGTATTGCCAAAACTGAAAATATCATACTGCCAGCTCTATAGTTGCAAGCCAATTATCATTTATAAGTAAAAAATATAAATAAAAAGCTTATGTAGAAACAGAGTTTTGTCGAATTTGTTAACTGTAAGCTATCAACAACTCGTAAATTCGGATTTTTTTAATAGGTATAAAGTGTAGAACAATTTTTCGTTCAGTTTCACTTATAAAGTGAATTTAAAGTCATGAGATAATAAAAATTAAGGCAAAATCTATCTACGTCTAAAAGTTTCCGAAAAGGAATTTACGTAATTGTAAAACTCAACTAAATCTCAACATAACATTAATAAGTCAAAAACACATAGCTTTAGTAAATTGCATATTTTTCATGGGGAAGGAGGGTAGTGGAACAGTAATAACGAATCTGAAAGTCATGAATATTGGCATGAAACATTGAATTTCTGAATCGATTCAATGACCGTATGGAAACTCACTCGATGTTTCCCCTCTTAAAAAATGTAATGATAAGTACAATTTTTTCTGTTTCATTTGTATTAACAGAAAGTAGAATAATCGTCTAAAAATTCGAACACGAGTATTTAACGAGTAAATTTTTGAAAAATGTCCGTCTGTCTGTAAGATCAAATAACTCAAAAATGCTCTGAGCTCTAATAAGAATTCTCATCTTTCTATTCGAAATATTTATTGAGTAAGTGATTTACATTTTGGGCATTTGTAATTGCTGAAACTATTTTTTTAAAAAAATAATTAATAATGTTAGGATTCTTGTTACAGGTATGAGAATGTCGATGTTAAACATTTCCTGATATTCACATATTTTACTGAATCCTCATTGGTTATTTTTTTTAATTCTCTTCGAATCAAGAATGGTCTTTTGAAATAAAATACAGAAAAATAAATCAGTCATAAAAAAATTTCTTTAAAAGCAGCAGACGATTTCAATACAATAATTATGAAAAGTAATTTAAATAAACGTTTGGCGTAATTTTATTAAGCAGTTCCGTTAAATATTTGTTAACACACAAAAAGAACACGAAGTATTTAATGCAGTTCACAATGAAAATCATTAAGTTTTTAAATAATGAAGGGATTAAATTTTACTATGAACTAATCCAGTTCGGTAATACCTTATCTAATTGTGAAATATGTAAATGGCAAAAGGTTATTTTCTAGTATAAGTCCACTAAATTCGATTATCTGCTACAAAGTTTTTTGTTGCTATTTTTGCCGAATCGCAAAATATTTGTTCTATTTTCTTTATTTATGACGAATAATTAATGCAATATTTCGCAATTAATTTTTAGATAAAGTTAAAGAAAACATTAGAAGTTAAGGAAAACTCTAGTGTTTTCTTTAAGAAAAATTAACTTTTTCTGAGAAAACTCGAAAATCATTTCTACGGTGATTAAATAAGCAATATAAGAACTTTTACGCAAATGATTTCATGCAAATATGCTTCTCTATAAAAAAAAAAGGCAATTAAAATTCCCGTCATATTGAAAAAGTAAATGCATTGTTTGAATATGAATAATTGGAAAATATAATGTATTTGGTAAAAAATACTTCAGAAAAAATATTTTTTTTTAATTCTTGGTTATAGTTAAGCCACCCACACAAGTAAATAAAAATTCTCGAATATAGCATTTCTTTTTATAGATTTTAAGGCTTCTCAATATTCCATCACAGAGTTGTTTCACAATGCAAAAATCAAATATGTTTAGTTTGCTAATTTTTGATTAATTAGAACGTTCCTGAAATCAAGGAAGTTTTTATTAAATGATTCGATCGTCACTGTATGCAATCCTTACGAAACTATTAGTAAATTATCGTTACTGCACGATTTTCTTTATGCAGTAACGATAAATTTTTGTTACATTCTTTCTAAGTTTATAGATTTTATTTATAGGTTTTGTGTCAAATACAGCAATTGTCAGTATATTACTTGAAAGTATATATATATATATATATATATATATATATATATATATAGTTAGTTAGTTAGTTAGTTAGGAATTCTGCCTTTTTTGGATGGGTTCTTTGTCCTATCAGTCATTTATAATTTTAAAAAATCCTCGATACTCTAAAATATATGATAAAATAATCCCATTTTTCTCCGACTAAAACTGACCTACTAACTAACTAACTAATCATCAGTAATAAGTATCAGTTTAGTTCTGTTAGAGGTTATATAAATTTATTTTAAGGAATAATTTTTAAAAATACCATAATTGTACAAAATTTCCATTTGCAAACGATCCCTTCACGAAACATTAAATTATGAAATTCGTCTACACTAAGTAATTTTGAAGTTTTTATAACTCGATCAGTTTTTGTCCTAAAATAAAAATAGTAATAAAAAAATTAATATCACATGCAAATATTTTTTACTAAACATGATTGATTGCACCAGAGGGTTATAAAAAAGCTAAAATGTGCAATTTTTTCATAAATTATATTAATTATCTGTAATACCAGAATTATTCGTGTCATTTCAAGTATAAAGTTCCATTTTCTTCAATGTTCCGAGATACGGGCGAAGACATAAAAACTTCTGGCGTCTACACAGCTGTTTCAAAAATAATCCAGATCTCTTTTCTTTGTTAACATATGTCAAAGATATAATAGTAGTAAAGCCACTAAAAGGAAAAATTCTGTAAGTTTGCTCTTTCTACTGGTAAGAACAGGCGCACTGCGTCTTTATTACTGTGGATTAAGATTCTCGTGAAAAAAGTAACTCGAAATTGAATTTCAAAAGTTGCTTACGTCTCTCTCTCTCACTGTGTGTGTGTGTGTGTGTGTGTGTGTGTGTGTGTGTGTGTGTGTGTTGGTAGACCATAGTTACATAGACCAAAAGTTAACAAAGTTACATTACATAATAGTTGAATGAACTTCAATTTATTGAGGAGGCATAATCGTTAGACAGACAATGGCAATTTTTCTTATGCATACAATTTTTTTAATTTATAGTAAGCTAATTCAATTGAATTCCTGTTTTTTAGTCGAATCAAATAACAAGGGGGAACGTCTTTATAAAAAATACATTTCATAAATCATTTAGCCCCTTTTTAAAAAATTCAATAAATTGGAGTGAACAAATTGGTCTCTAAAGGCGGCTAGTTTTAAAACTTTGACTGTAATTAATATATTTTCAGCACACCAAATGTCAGCTGCTTTTACTCACGGGCATTCCTTTCTCATTTCAGCTGCTTTCCCTCCTCATCACCTGCGTCTATTCCAGATCCCTAGGAACACACAGGAAACCAGGGCACAAGAAACACCGGTATCACACGTGAGTTCTTTCTTACTACACTTTTGAAGTCTCATTTTTTTTAACTTACAGTTACTTTTGGAAAAATTCGCCTGCTGTCTACGTCTTCATAAGTCCCAGTAGGAAGAAACACCTTATTATGCTCCAAATATAAATGGCAAAAAACAAACGAAGTGTCCATAAAACATCTATTGGAGAAATCAACTACACCAATTAAAATTATTATTGTTAAACTCAACAAAGTAGAAAGCTCAAAGGTAATTCATTGAAGATCAACTTTTCAAAGATAGAATTCACTCAATCACTCACTTGAGCTCAACTCAACGACTGTTTCTCTACCATACTAACATCCGTTTGAGACCCGACTCCACCGAAGAACCGTCGTGTAAGGGGACTGTTGCACGTTAAATCCACCAGAGTCAAACGTTTTCCCACTGGTGTGGTGTGGTGTTTAGAGGGGTTTCCAGCTCAGGTATCATCCTCGTTATCTGACCATGGTTCAAAATTACGTAATTCTTCCCAAAAAGCCCCGATATCGCTTTACAACGAGACATTAATATAGTTGCTGGCGTCCTGACATACGGGTAGAACGTCTTCCCCGAAAGCTAGGCGTCCTGGGTTCGAATCCTGGTTCGAGCATGGTTGTTTTTCTGTGTTCTATCTGTAAGGTATATGAATGTGCCCCACTGTAAAAAATGACTATGCTAGCAACTGTGATGAGTGAATTGTTAAGTCATGCTCTTGGCCCTAGTTGGCGCTACTTCAAAACAAGAGCCGCTCTTTTTGGCTTAAAAATCGCTTATACCTCGGCAAAGTTTTTCATGGCAAGTGCCGCTAATAACAACATATAACTAAAGTAATCTAAATGGTGTAGAAGATAATATAGAGATAGAAAGATGCGGCTAAAAGGGGCCAATCTTATTAGACATATTGGAGACAGGGCCCGACTTATCCAAGTTGGGGGCTCGGGGCAAAAACTTCTTTGGGGTGGCCCCTTCTGTTTCACTACTTTAGTAATGAAGAACATTCATTGAAGAAGGAAGCGTAAAATAAAGTTTCTATTCTGCCTTAGTCAGGCCCTGATTGGAGACAAAAGTTCAGTACATTTATGCTACTCTTTAAAATTTAGTATATAGAGGGAAAGAAAAAAAATCATATTACACTCACTTCCCAACCCCACTTATTTCGAAAATCAGTGTCCTGCCCTAGGCACGTTATTATTATTTTTTTCCATTCAAGGATCACTAATTTATTATTTATTTCTAATAATGTAACTAAAATATTATTTTCATTTAATTTTAATCTTAATCGTCTCTTTTTCAGGGACCTCCCTTGGGACCTGACCCCCCGAAAGAGGGACCACATCAACCATGTGGACGAGTGCTGTCCCTCAGTCACCGAGATCATCCAACCACGGGGAGGCGTCTCCAAATCCGGTCGAATCCTCGAACTCTACCGGGACCCAAATTCCACCCAGAGCTTCTACCAAACCTCATGCCGCGAAGGGGTCAAGGGCCACCCCTGCCAGTATGTGGACAGGAGATCCATGTGCGTCCAGCGCTACACCTACACCTACGCCTTGGTCAGAGAGTTCAACAGCAACGGACCTTGGAGGCTGGACTACATCAGGGTGAGGAGTGGATGTTCTTGCGAGGTCAAGATGTTCTATGGCAGGAGGAAAAAGGACGTGGCCTGAGTATTGGACAGAGCGGATGAGGCGAGAAGATAGTGGACGGAATCTAGTCAATCATATTTGGGACCTTCTTAATCAATGTACTTCAGTTTTCATTGTATGATCTGTTGGAATAGAGTCAAGTCACTTCACGAACGGTCAAGGCACGGTTTGAAAAAGTACGGCTTTCCTCGGAAAAAAAACACCCATAATTATTTCTTTATATTCGTGTGATCCATTTGTGTGATCTATGTTTCACCATTTTTATTTATTCATTAATTATAAGTATATGTGTATTTCATTCAGCAATTTTGGCATGAAACCAGTGCATTTATTTTCTTGATCGATATCTATTTTTTTTCTCTAAAATAATTTATAAAAGAAAATTAGCTTCATTTAGTCGTTATTCTGTGGAACAATAACGCCATCTGGGTAATTTTAATTATAATTTTTAAAGTTTATTTCATTAAAACAATTACTTTTATTGGATTTTTTTAGAAGATAATTGCAAAAACAAAACAAAAAAAATCAGTTATCCGACTCAGTAAATCATCTTTTTCTCTAAAATAATTTTCAAAAGAAAATTAGCTCCATTTAGTCATTATTCTGTGGAACAATAACGCCATCTGGGTAATTTTAATTTAGTTAATTTCATTGAAATGATTACTTTTATTGGATTCCTTAGATGATTGCAAAAGCAAAACAAAAAAAATCAGTGATCCGAATGTACCATTGTTTTTTTTTTTCAATTCCTACTATTTGTTCACACACTCTCTCTATATATATTTGTATACCTTTTTTTTAAAAAAAATTCCAATCATTCATAAAATACTTTTTATTCCACCAGTCAATTTCAAACACATTTTTTTTAAACTTGTTGCAGATGACACTCGATATTAATACAGTTATTTTTCAAATATTCATTCATTCATTAAATTTTATTAATTTTTAACACTTTAAACAGAATTTTAGCAGTTTGCAATGAAAATTGAAATCAACAGGCAGTAGCTAAATCGGCAAATTGCAAAGGTTTCGTTATTTTTGGTGTGAAGGTGAAGAATGCGAGTTCAATTTTTGCGAAAATCAATCATTTTTTGATAAATTATTTATATTAATTGTAATTATTTAATAAAAAGTACTTAAAATAAAAATTTTCTCTGTTGACCTAAGAAGGAATTGACTTTAAAAAGTTTTTTTTAATATTTGTTTTATATAAGGCACAGTTTCTAACTACAATTTGAACTAATTTGTATTACTTCGACTGTTGTAGTTCAGAAAAATCATTGCCCATTAAAAATTTATATTTTAATTAAAGGTTGTAAAGTGAAATTAAAGAAATGCCGCATGTGTAAATAGATTTGTTCGAAAGAACAGTGCCCGAAACTGAGTATGTCGAACACACTTTGCAATTTTCAATTACAAACGCATCAGTTAACGTTTACCTCTTTCAGTCAAGGAAAAATATCACACAATTAAATATTTCAGGAAGCAATGAAAACAGATTGAATTTTACCGCAAAAATAGAATTCATTATTGAAAATTAGGTAAAAATGTGCATTCAAAATATACATGTAAAACTTTCGGAAAAAAGTCAATAAAAATTTATTCTGAAATGGCGAAAAATTCAAATTTATTTTAGTATTTTTGAAACTTTTTGCTCAAAAACATCACGATGTCACTTAATTTGCAATTGAATAAATTTCTAATTACAACTTCAAAATAAAACTCATACCGAAGTGTTAATGAAGCAAATGTCCACTAAATTGGCTCCAATAAAAAATTTTAATATCAAAATGGCGAAAAAAATTACATTTTTATTTTAATATTTTTGAAACTTTTGGCTCAAAAACATCACGATGTCGCTTTATTTGTAAATGAATAAAATTCCAATTACAACTTCAAAATAAAAATCCCTCATAAATGTTAACAAAGTGAACGACCTTTAAATTTTTTCCAATTTACATATTTTTTTAATTTTAAAAGGTCGAAAAAATTAAATTTTATTTTTGTATTTTTGAAACTTTTGGCTCAAAAACATCAAGATGTCTCCAAATTTGTAAATAAATAAAATTCAAATTACAACTGCAAAAAAAAAACACCTTTGATGAGCACATTCCCTTCCTCCAAGTTATATATATATATATGTATATAGTTTGGTATCTGATTTTTCTATTTGTTTGGTACAGCATGGACATACCCGCTCCATTTGCTCCAGTAAACCCTAATCAACCAACCAACCAATCCAAAGTATATATGTGCAAAATTTAGTATCTCTAAGTCAAACTATTTGATCTATAGGTCCAACTATTTGGTTAATAGGTCCAAGACCTTTATTAAAAATAGATTTATTCATTTTTAATCATCTTTTTTTATTGTGATAATTACAAGAAGAAAAGGAATGATAGCCTTTCATTATTTAAAAACGCTTTTTTTAAAAAAAGGAAGAAGTAGCAGTTATACATTTGTTTTCAGTACCTTTTGAATGAAACCACCAATATTTCAACATAATGTACATTAAGTTGAAATTTTTCTAAGCCTGCACATTGTGTTGCAACATGAAAGTAAATAAATGGTATTTAAAATGTTCAAAAAATAAAAACACACTAACTTTGGTTGTTTCTAGAGCATAATATTTTAAGACTTCTAAATTAATGCAATGATAATGGCGTTTTCGAATTCTGTTTTATGCTGGGTATACACTAAACTAATTATAAGACGGCCAGAAAGCAGCGCATGCGTAGAAAGGCTGAAAAATACTGTTCGATCGACGGCAAGTAAGCAGCGCATGCGTAGAAAGGCTAAAAAATGCTGTTATGTCGACAGCAAGTAAGCAGCGCATGCGTAGAAAAGCTAAAAAATATTTTTCGATCGACGGCAAGTAAGCAGCGCATGCGTAGAAAGGCTGAAAAATACTGTTCGGTTGGAGGCAATTAAGTAGCGCATGCGTAGAAAGACTAAAAAACGCTGTTCGGTTGACGGCAGCTAACTGTCTCGACGAAACAAGTACAAGCTGCTGTTTTGATTTTTTTTTTCTTACTGGCATGCGTTTGTAAAATTTGGCGGATTTCTGACTGGAAAAAATTGGTGATTAATCAGATAAATTACATTTTTTACTCTTTCTGATACGATATTGTGTTCTTTACTTCATTTTGGTTGCCATTGCCTTTCTATAGTTTTTCAAATTTAAGTATAGTGGCATGTTTCTTTTTTAATTTTTAACTGTATTATTATGTAAATATCCATCCTTTTAATATGATACACAGTGAAAAAGAAGTATTAAGATAAACCAAAACAACAATTTATAGCCAAGCATAGAATGGCTGCATCTGTCATGTAAATATGGCCAACTTAAATCAGTTCCTTTCTACGCATGTGCTGTTGACTTGCCACCTTATGATTGTCCAAGTGTAAACCCGGCATTATTATATCTAACCTTTTCTTTTAATTAAATTCCTTTTCTAAGCCTAATTTGTATTATTTATTACTCATCGCATGTTTCATCACTATAAGTGTTACATTTTCTAACTTAACATTCCAATATAAATTCCATCATAGTATAATCAATGTATTATCGATATCATTACTGTTTTTTGTTTGTAGATATAGTTAAACTTGGCTAATTAAGAAGGTTTTAATTGATATTTGGTTGATAGTTCGACATTTTTATTTGGCGCCAAAAATTTCGTTCTATGTAGTATTGAAATATTGTTAAGATTTCGAATTTATTTTGGTTAATTCTAAGCCATAATTAAAAATGGTTAATCATTAATTATTTTCTAGTTTTTGTTCTTAGTAATTCATAAGTAAATAATTTTTTTAATTGTTTCATTCTTTCAAGGAATTGTTATTATACAATATATTCAGTAAAGAATGTACCACTCGTTTTTAAAAAAATCTCTAAGCATATTAAATTCGGGCGGGAACTCCGTCAACTTTTCAATTACATCCACTTATTTATAAGAATTTTGTATAGTTATTATATTTAAAATATTACATATTGTTTATTTAATAAAATTAATCAATTATTTTTTGATAAACAATCACTTTTACTGAATAAATATCTTTTTAAAATTATTATATCTTTCATCTTAATTGTATTTTTTTTATTTGATAAAGTAAAGAATAAATTTTTGCAGTTAATTTAAGCTTAAAAATTGGCGTTCAATTCTGTTATATATTTTTTTCTGCTTAGTTTTACTGACTCCTAATTTTTATTATTTTATTGCCTTAAAATTAGCCAAGTTCACTTTTTCCCTTTAATTTTCCATTCATTAATATGTGTAAAGGTTCCATAACAGTTCATATGCACTTTTATTTTACATCGTCACATTTGTAGAAATCATATTTCCCGTTGAACATATCTGGAATATTTCATGTAAACTTCCTTAATTTATTTCATGATAAGCATTTGGAAACAAAAATTTGTGACATTCTTTTATTGTGTGCATTTTGTGAATAAATTGAGCATTACTTCTTTGAGGAGAGAAGATGATATTCCAAAATGTCATTACTAATATGTGTACTTAGTAAATGTATTTATTATATGTCTGTAATAAAGGAAATGCATTGTTGTATTGTTCAATTTGTTTTTTATTCATTTCAAAGACCGATTAATACACATATATAAAGTGTTAAGTTCTGTTTTAACTCTGTATTTATTTCCATTGCTGTCTATCCCCCGCGGGGGTACACTTCGAAATGAGGATGAGATGCTTCCGGAATGAATCTCACCACCCTGAATAGGTAGGAGTTAGCTTCCTCGCATCGATTATTGGACGTACTTCCTACGGGGAGTGTTGTACCATGCCCGGTGATGGCCATTAGAGCTCAACCACAATTCCCGCCAGTGTTGCTGTTGTGGCAGTTCTGTCATTCAATTTTATGGTTTAAATCCGTGTGCCTTCGTGGCGGGTCGGAGAGCCAAAATATTGTTACGTTTTTAGCTTAGTGGGTTCGGATTGAATGGACTTTACTTGAGGACAGCCCAAAGAAATTTATTTACAGCTATTTGCAGGTATTTACAGGATGACTCGATAAAGTAAAACTTCAGATAAACACAAACCAGCAGTAACAGTCACTTACAACAAGCCTTACGCACAATAAAAACAGACTGCAAAACAGCTAGCGTATAGCACAGCAAACAGTAAGTTACAGAGCTCACTATACAACGTTAACAGCAAACGTAAACACATCTCACTAATAACAAGCGAGAAAAGTAATCCGCTAGTCCAGTGAGACGCTTCTCTTCCGAGAGAGGAACTCTCAACTAACTAACTCTACGGCTGCTCGTCCCTTATGCAAACTTCTCAAAATACCGCGAGTGATCCAGCTTCTACTAGACTCTTCCTTTCGCCAAACCAACCTGCCTGGCACGAAGCTCCTCGCCAAACGTCGACAACTTCGGTGTGTTTCCGTGGCGCTCACCTGCTTGTAACAATATGACTTTTCTTAGCTATCTATTGATGAAATAGTCATTAAAGATCATAAACACGTACAAATTGTAAAGGAAAAAAACCTTCCACATAAGATAAACTTTCATGATTGGTATTTTTGAAAATAGGTCAATGAGAATAGTCTCCCCTAAACTTTCTTGCATGCCCTCTAATAAAGGTGTTATATCCACTCCATCTCATATAAAATTATGCAAGTAGAGCAGAGCCGGGAAATCCACGACGACCTAGTTTATTTTCAGAATTACAAATGCAAGAGATGTGTCAGCAGGTGGTTATAGAGATGCTAAAAATTTCTCATTTCTTGCTCAACTCATTGCTGAAATGTAGGATAGTGTAGTTTTAGTTTAGTTACATTAACGTCCCGTTGTAAAGCAACACTAGTGCTATTTTGGGACGTACCTCTCCATTTTGAACCATGATCAGATGACGAGGACGACACCTGAGATAGCACCCCCTAGCTACAGCACGCCAGAGGGAGACATTTGGCCCTGACGGATTCAACGTGCAACAGACCCCCTTACACGACGGTTCTTCGATGGAATCGGGTCTCGAACCCGCAACCCTGCGGACCACGAACCGAGACCTTACCACCGGACCACCGAATTTTATATATGGAAAATGAGTGGTTCTGGTGATAAATAATCATATCCTTCATGGTTATAGAAAAATTATACTTTTTCTTGAATTTAATATTTTTAATGAATACATCACATTGAGAGAGAATGGTTGTGGAGGACCAAACTCGCAATGTTAGGGTTTGTATCCGAGAACATAGTCACTGGACAAAAGTCATTGCTTTTGTCTAGTGGCTATGTTACTCGGCTACAAACCCTGATGTTGCGAGTTTGGTCCTCTGTGTGCTCGCTCAATCCTACCATTCACTCACAATGGGGACTCGCGACCTTGGATAAACAACCTTCGTGCACCTTATGTGGCACCATCTGCCGGTAGCAAAAGTTGTCAGGCACATTAAATACAACAGCACCAACAACTTAACACGCTCTAGTGTCGTTTGTCTCCCCTTCGTCTCACTGGTAGGATAATATGTGGTGTGTGGTGAAAGTTTTATAAGCCAGATAACAACCCACGCGCTAAAGTGCCACTTTTACTTAATAGTCATGTTACTCGGCTACTAACCCACAGATTGCGATTTCGAGCTTAGCGCTATCCGCTACCACCACAAGTGAAAGCATAAGAGAGATAACATCATCTGTACACAAATAATTACGTTTGTCAAGTGGCTATGTTACATGGCTACAAACCTTAACGTTTCAAATTTGGTCCAATCGATCCTAGGGCTATTCACACCATTCACCAACAATGTCATTCTTGGCGAGTATTTTTGGCGATTAATTCTTGCGTGTGGTGAAAAGCATCTGAAAATCTCATTTGGGTTTTTAAGCGTTTTTCTCAACTAAATGAGTGAAAAATTAGCCACTAAACTGAATTTATAGTCTTAAAATTCCATGCCACATTTCATATATTTCAGTTATAGAGTTTTCAAGTTTAGCTTAAATGTTTCTGAAAATCCATACCAACAGACGGACGCTACAGACAGTTGGATTTGGCTGAAAGTTTGAAAATTATCTACGTTATAAAACGTCAAATATGCGTGAAAATTTCGTGTTTCCAGCTCTTTTCACTTTGAAATTGTTTTTGTTGACTTACATTCGAACAGCTAGACAGACGGACTTGTTCTGAGCAAATTTTACTCTAAGTTCGATAAAAAAAATTTGGTGTAGAGTTGGCTTACAAGCTTTGTTCATCTAGCTCATGGTATTTCGGAGTTATTTTTGTCGCATACAGATGGAAATTTGCCAAAAATCTGTTTTTCCGAACGCAGGGAGTGCTAAAACGTTTAGATTCGTTCTAGCTGAAATTTTGTAACGATTACTACACTTTCTATGTACTAAATATGCAAGAATTATTTTTTATTCTTTATGTTGAGTCGTTTTTCTAATTAAAATAAATGATTTCGCATGGTCTATTTTTTATCATGTAAGAACAAATTATTGCTCTGGTTTGAGGATTTTCAAGCCTCAAAATGCGTACGCATCAAATTGGCTGTTTATCACTTTAGAGGAATCAGATTTCCGCTTTTAGAGAAATTAGAAAATAATGCAGAAGGTTGTCACACTTGGCGATTTATTGCCAACTAAAGCTACAACTTGATTTTAAAATTATTAAATCTGTGAATTCTTACAAACTTTCTTAATTAATTTAAATCATTAACCACTTTAAAAAGGTTTGGAAAATTCAAGAAACCTGCGTCGGTATTTTATTAAAAAAAACGATATCCCCCCCCTTATCTGAAAACGGTCAAGCTCCAAAACTTTGTTTTTTTCGACCCAGAAAAACTGCAAATGAAAGTTTTAAAAAAAAATATATATATATATATCAATGAAGTTATAAAAATCTATATATATATATATATATCGTGTCGGTCCTCCTTTTGCCCGGCGAAGTGCAACAACTCGACGTGTCATGGAGTCCACATATCGGCATACCAATTTTCATTCGATTAGCTCAGAGAGATGTGAGCTACCTTTGAGTTCTAAAGCGTGGAGATTCCTTGAAATCTCGAATTCTAATTTTTTAACAATTACAATTCTTTTTCTATACTTTGTAAACGAAAAAACGAGAAAGATGAGATAAATAATACTTTTTAAAGTGATACTATTATCATATTGTATACTTCCTAATTTAATCTTTTTAAAATTCATACTATTTAAATAAGTTCACACTCTCCCTATATATATCTATATATCTTGTTCAAATTTTCAATCATCAATAAAATACTTTCTATTCATCCATTCGAGGTCAAATGCATTTTTCTTTAAACTCGTAGTGGATGATAATCGATGTGAATCCAGTTTTTTAAAATATTAATTCATTCATTAAATTTCATTTAATTCTTAACACTTTAGAGTTTTAGCAGTTTGTAAAGAAAGCTGCAATCGACAGGCAGTAGCTCAATCGGTAAAATGCGAAGATGTCAGTATTTTTCACGTAAAGGTGAATAATGCGAGTTCAATTCTCGCGAAAATCTATCATTCTTTGATAAATTGTTCATATTAATTGTAATTGTTTTGAGAAAAGTAACTAAAATAAAAATTATATTTGTTGACCTAAGTAGGAATTGATTTTAAAG
Source organism: Argiope argentata (assembly GCA_026289955.1). Classification (NCBI taxonomy): domain Eukaryota; kingdom Metazoa; phylum Arthropoda; class Arachnida; order Araneae; family Araneidae; genus Argiope; species Argiope argentata. Next base: position 289,453 of record JAOUZG010048433.1, read on the forward strand.
AAATTATACACTGAGGTGACAAAAGTCATGGGATGAATGTTAATATCGTGTCGGTCCTCCTTTTTCCCGGCGAAGTGCAACAACTCGACGTGTCATGGAGTCCACAAGTCGTTGGAAGTCCTCTGCAGGAATATTGAGCCATGCTGTCTGTATAGACGTCCATAATTGTGAAAGTGTGAATGGTGCAGGAGTTTGGGCACGAACGGACCTTTCGATGATGTCCCATAAATGCTCGATGGGATTCATATCGGGTGATATAGGTGGCCAGATCATGCGCTGGAATTTTCCGGAAGGCTCTTGAAACCAATTGCGAATAGTTCTGGCCCGGTGACATGGCGCATTGTCATCCATAAAAATCCCATCGTTGTGTGGGTACGTGAAGTCCATGAATGGCTGCAAGTGATCTGCAACCAGCTGAACATAACCATTTCCAGTCAATGATCGATTCAGTTGCACCAGAGGACCAAGTCCATGCCATGTAAAAACAGCCCACACCATTATGCAGCCACCACCAGCTTGAACAGTGCCTTGCTGACAGTTTGGGTCCATGGCTTCGTGGGGTCTGCGCCACACTCGAACTCTACCATCAGCTCGTAACAACTGAAATCGTGACTCATCTGGCCACGCCACGGTTTTCCACTGGTCTAGGTACCAGTCGATATGCTCGCGAGACCAGGAGAGTCGCTGCAGGCGATGTCGTGCTGTGAGTAAAGGCATTCGAGTCGGTCTTCTGCTGTCATAGCCCAAGGAAGACAAATTTCGCCGCACAGTCCTATCGGACACGTCCCTCGTACGTCCCACATTGATTCCTGCAGTTATTTGACGAAGTGTTACGTGTCTATTAACATTGACCATTCTACACAGACGTCCGCGGTCTCGATCGTTAAATGTAGGTGGTCGCCCACTGCGCTGTCCGTGATGGGATGTGATGCCTGAAATTTCATACTCTCGGCACACTCTTGATACTTTGGATCTCGGACTGTTGAATTCACTAATGATATCCGTAATGGAATGACCCATGCGTCTAGCTCCAACTAACACGTTCAAAGTCTGTTAATTCTCGTCGTACCGCCATAAATCACGAAAACCCTATTCACATGAATAACTTGAACACAAATGAAAGCTCTGGAAAACAAACTCCGCATTTATACTTTTTCGCTGCGATACTACTGCCATCCGTATATTTGCATATTGCTATCCCATGACTTTTCTCCCTTTAGTGTATATATATATATATATATATATATATATATATATATATATATGGAGAGAGAGAAAAAAAAGATTGTTTGCAACTTTTTTTAACTACTTAATGACTAAAATTAGTTCAAACAAATAGTGACTTAAAAAATAATAAGGTTCTCACATGATAACTTGAAGTTCGTGATCATAAATTTCATTTTTTAAAACTTTATTTTTAAATACTTGCCTTTTTACAAAATACAAGTATTGTTAAAATATTTCTCATTTCTGATTCTTTCGTTGCAATAATTAATTGGTGTGGACTAACAGGTGGCCGTCTACTCTCTAACGAAATGGTATTTTGGAGGTGGGAGGATATTTATGTCATGAGCGGGACAGAGTATAACATCAAAAAATGGTAGAATCTAATGGACTATTCATTCTTGACTTTTCTATCCACTTACATGAATTTTTGTAAGTAAATCATGTATTAACCAATAAATGATTTTTTGGCCTATTTTCAGTGTTTTTTATCTCAAAGCCGAGCATTTTAATCTGCAGGTCAATGACCCAAACATCTGATCTCATTTTTATCACATTCAAATTCTTTTCTTGCATTCGAAGTAAAAAGCTAAAGAAAAGACACGTGTGACCTTTTCTTTCGAAAGAGTGTTCTATTTCAGAATTTTCGGAAGATTAAAAGACAGAAAAAGGTTACTTTTACAAAAGGAAACATTCTGTCGGCTGCGCTCTGTTATTAAACTGGTGACGGGTCCGTCAAATCGAGGAGAGACATGTTTAGATTCTGAAACTATTATGTCGACGGGGGTCAAGTGCTTAAATTTTGGGGGACGCCCATAAATAGGGAGGGAAAAAGGGGTGGAAGGGCTTCACTCAAAAGGGGTGCAGAACAGGGAAGGTTGATGTTACATTTGTGTAACTTTGTCCTACTTTTGAGGATATGAAATTTCTGTTAAAATTTTTAGACTTAAAAATTTGTCTGCAATCTTAAAATGAAGATGCTGAACTATTTGAATTCCAAAAATGTTTCTCGGCCAAAAATAATAATGATAATATAACCATTTTTTTAAATTAGTTTTAGTCCCTTTTTCAATTTCTACTATTAGTTCACACACACCCTGTTTATATCTTGTTCAAAATTTCAATCGTTAAAAAAATATATGTTTTGTTCATCCGCTCAAATTCAAAAACATTTTTTTAACTTGTAGAGGATGGCACTTGATGCTAATGCAGTGTTATCAAATAATATTACGTCATTAAAAATGAAATTAAGAAAGTTTATAACATTTTATATGTGAACAGTTCAGTTTTGGATCAACAGATGGCACCACGAAAATTCTACTTAATTTTTTTTCAATTTCTATTATTAGTTCTTTCTCCCTCTCTCTCTCTTTATATATATATATTCAAAACAGATTTTTAAACAATCTATTTGAGAAGGAGATATCTGTTTATAAAATATTTTTTTATTCTTCCAGTCAAGTTCATATACTTTTTTTAAACTTGACACTTAATAAAAATGACACTTAATATTTATACAGTTTTTTTCAAATATTAATTTTTTACTTAAATATAATTTATATTAATTGTAATTATTTAATAAAAAGTAACTAAAATAAATTTTTTCTTGGTTGGCTTAGTTAGGAATTGATTTTTAAGTTTTTTATATTACTTTTTAATTGCAATATTACTGAAACCAGCAGTATACATACGGCGTTGGCATAACATCCAAGAAGAAAAATGAGCTTCAAACTTATGTCTAGCCACCATCCGATATGAAATGGGCATGTTACGCAACATCAAACAAACATAATAATATTTAGAAATAAACAAAAATAATCACAAAATTATTTTTATAGCTCACATTCAGAAATATTTAGACTATTACGAAGGTAAAAATATGATATGTTCATAGACAAAACAATTCACTAAAAATATCAATAGAAAATATGTTTTAAAATATAAAAATACATGAATAAGTCATTGTAGCCAAATTCGTTGTGTATCCACTTTGTATAGTTTGCATAAAACGCAATGAGTTAAATATATCAGCTATGGTATGGAATTTTATGATTACAAATGTAGTTTTGCACAGAATTTTTGTTTCAATTGGTTGGTAAAAACGAATCTAAGGCATTGTAAAGACTTGATTCGCTCCGATCAAATAAGAGGGTAGCGTTTAAAGACAAATTCGTTCTTTACAATCTTATATACATAAAAACAACTCGTTCTCATCTGTATTAACCCTCCAAGCGTCAAACCCGCAAATAGACGGAATCTCTTCTCCCTTCAAAGCGTTATCCCCGTGAATAGACGGAAATTTAAATCCCCTTAAATCTGTCACTGCCCGTACTTTCACGGGTCCATTTTTTCGCTTCCCCCAAACTCAAGCTGCGAGATAATGAGAAGGAAATGTGAGATGAGGAGAAGCCAGTCGTTATCAGTGGACGATAGGAATGCTGTCTTCCTGGTCGCGTTCTTTTAAGCATTTTAAAATTTCATTTACATTCTCAACCTTAGTTTTGAGATTTTGAGAATAAATGCGAATCCACATTAAGTTTTAAATAAAAGGAATAAAACTGAACGTATGAAAATATATTCCCGGAATGAACATATATGAGTATTGTTATTAATAAATTAATCCATAAGATTTTAAAACTTTTTAGGGTGAACTAACAGTTAATCTAAAAAATAAGTATAAAATAAAAATTTGACATTTTTCTCTTTTATAACGTACTTTTATTTAAGGATTTTCGAATTGTGATTGCTTATGCAATTTATTTTTTTAAAAATAAGACACTGAACTTATATGCAGAATTATATTTAACGAACGAGACTTTTCATCTTTGATTGAATTTTTTTTTACATTCATAAATGTAATTAAAAACGAGGAGATATTTTATTTGTATAAAATCGAGAAATTAAAGCGAGTTTTTTTTCGAAAGATAAGATTTACATTCATTATATTAAATCATATATTTTTATAACGTAATAATTTATGTATGAAAATCGAATATTTGTTTAATTTGCAATTTTTTTCTTTATGGAATTTCACATTCCTTGACGAATACAAACAGAAATGTAATTATTGTAGAGATATTGTTTTCATATTTTACTCCAGTTTTTAATAATATTTTCAAAGCTAAAATAAGCGCAGTTTTTATAGGTTCTAATTTTTAATCGAAATATTAATCTTATTTCACTGTTCAGTCTCATATATACAACACGCGCTTCTGTGAATGTTAAACATAATGTTAAGTGACAATTTTATATACGTTTAATATTGAGTAATTTAATCCGCAAATTTTAGTGCTCGTGAAAGTAAACGAATGAATAAGTTAAAATTTATATTATTTTTAAGTTAATTTAATTAAAGTTAAATAATTATACTTTGTGTTTTATATTCTGATTTTTTTAACTCCTTGGTCTAATTTTATCTCATATCTTAGTATTAAAAAATTAATGCGTGCAACTGGCACTTAGATTACCTTCTTCTCTTGTTTGTAAAATTTGAGTTCACAAAGAGGTGATTTTAGTTTATTTATCCAGTTTGTTCACAGGAGTAAGAAAAATCCAGAAATACCCACATTTCAAGTAATTTGAAATTCTTTATTCTTAATAAACTTTAGCCTCAAATTTTCATTTTTAAAAAACAGATCTTGTTTGAACAAGGGTATCAGACACGCAGGTCCCTTACCACCATTTCTACTAAAATAGTTAACATCCTTACTGATAGTGAAGATGAGTTCTCGTATTGGCGATCTCCAGATCAAACTGTTTGACCTAGGGCGAACACATTTTATCCGCACATAATTTGGTTCTGGGAATAATTACCTCGAAATAAAATTATCAATAATTTTAATTAGAATTTTTATTAATTAAAATATCATAAAATTTTAAAATTTATTCACAATAAAAGTTGAAATTATCACAACACTATTTATACAGTGTATAATTTTTTTTATACTTTTGAATATATCACCAAGGAAATTCATTCTTTGAGAAAATTAAGATCTTGAACTTTTTATATCTATGGGAAGGGCCGGGATGGCCTGGTTGGTAGAGCGTTGGACTCGTACTCCTTAGGTTACGGGTTCGAAGCTCACCGACCAAAACAATCCCCGAGTGTAATGGCGACTGGCGCTCGTTAAATCTGTTCGTGGTCTCAAAGTCCTCCATATCGAGAGTAATATCACTGGGGGTACTGGGCCAGGGGTGATCGTTCCCTGTTCCAGGTCTAAATTACGATCTGAGATGAATGAATGATTTGCGTGAATGTATTCCGCCCCCTAAAAAGGGTTGTGACGTGTGTGTAGCTAAGTCGTACTCTTGGCCCTAGATGGCGCTACTTGTAAAACAAGAGACGTATATTTCCGGCTTAAATTCTGCTAATGTATCAGCGGGGCTTGTCCATGGCAAGTGCTATAAGTAACAACAACAATATCTCATTTAGTGACATGCTAGTTATAGAACTTTCGCTTCAGCTACATGGTTTATTTGTAATTCAATAAATAAAATTTAGAAAACGATATGGCAAAAATATTCGTATCATTGATAAAGAAAATTTTGAATTCACATTTAATGTACCAAATTTATTTCTACTGTGTTATTTTCGAATGAACTGTAAAATGTTAACATTTTATTAATGTTTGAAAAAGAATTTTTTTCAGTCATGATGGATTAAAATATTTTTAAATTGAGATTGACATAGGAAAAGTAATTTATTTATTAGATAAATTTGATCTGATTTATTAATTAAGTTTGTCATATAATAATTTAAAAACAATTCAAGACACATCCTTTTAATTGAGATAAACAAGTTTGTCATTTGTAAGAATTTTTGCCTCTAAGTTTTCATTCGTAAGAATTTATGCGTTTTTTTTTTTAAATTCGTAAGAATTTATGCCAATATGTATAATTTTATTCAAATATTGATGCATTTAGTGATGAGCGTAGTACGCATGCCTTTAGAATTAATATTTTCAAAGCGCATTTTAGAAAACTGAAATACGCTAAAAGGATCTTTTTTTTTTCAAGAATTAAATCACTTGTACGTAATTTCGAAATATAATTTCACATTAAGAGGGGAATAAATATTTTGCGAAACATATTACAATAAAAAAATAATAGGCGAACACTTTCAATTCATAAAAGTTAGATTCGTATCATATTAAATACAACATAATTTATTTCTAATTTAAATTATATGTAGTGTTTCATGAAATAATCAGGAATCCTCTAAAACACAATCATATTTTCTGCGTTTTCAATCTATGTTATTTCGATCGGCTGAAAGAAACATGGTCTTAGAAATCGGAAGACTGCGATAAGCAACAGCTGTCACTCACAACATGACATCGGCTAATCTGCCTACCCCTGCTGTGCGGTAATAAAGCAAAAGGGGAAAGCAATCCTTTTGTCCAAACCCTGACACTTTTAAGAACAAATCTGTTATTCAGACGCGCCGCTTTCGGTAAGTATTGCATTCTGAATGTCGCCGCCTGGAGGGTTAATATGATTTATAATATTTGAATCTCAGTTGAAAGTGATACATGAATAGATCCTCGATTAATTTCGGAGAAACATCCTCATAAGAAAAACTAACAGGCTATAAGGGCATTAGGCTACTACAGGGGTAGCTCAAGAGATCCACCGATACTCATCGGGTGGATCTTAAGTCAGAGTATCTCTCTAAAAAACCTCAGATCCCTCTTCTTATATTCTTCCCTCCAAAATCTTGCTGTTGATATTTTAAACTCTTTACCATAAGGGTTTCGATTTAATTTTCTGTTGGATTCCGAGCCATGTCGGTATTTTTGGAAATGAGTTGGCGGATGAGGCTGCAAAAGACGCTTCTTCGTTTCTGCAGCGCCCTCTTGTATATATTGATTCGAAGAGAATCTATTCTAAGTTTATTAATAAATTATGGCAGAATGACTGGGATACACAGACCCATAATAAACTTCATTCGATAAAAACCTTCTGTTGGATTGTGGCCTCCTCTACCTATGCGAGAGATTGATGTAAAGCTCACTCGTCTTCGCATAGAACACGCCCGTTTCACCCACAAACATTTGTTGCTTGGAAATGAAGCACCGAAAATTCCGACATGCAATGTTGATTTTACCGTTTCGCACATATTCATACAGCGTCCCTCTTTTACTTATCATCGCAATCATTTGTTTTCTTCGCCATCACCATTAACTCTTCTAGACTTAGTGGGCGAATATTCCCACATGAATATTTTTCGTTTTTTGAAGCTGATTGGTTTCTATAATTCTATTTAGATTTTATTGTTTCTTAAATCATCTTTACTCCAATACCTGGTTTTATTGACAATATCTCTCACAGAATTTGTAAAAAATTAGGAAAATTACTTTTTATGTGGATTTTAAACTGTTCATGAAATGATTTTAACCATTTGTCTGGCGCAGCTTGTCCAACGCTTGGCTCTTGCGCCAATAAAACCCAACCAACCAACCAAAATCTTTATCTTCTGTCAAAACTCTACCTCTCATCTTCACATTGGAGCACTTGAGATCCGGGTTATACAATAGTTATTCAGAAATATCCCTAGTGGTCTCCAAATGACCGTGGGGGGGTCGGTAATGCTCCTTCCTCGTAGCTGACCCTCGACAATACCGAAATATTTACATCTGAAGATTTTAACACTCTTTCTCTTTTAAGATACGATTTATTTCTTTGAAAGAACGGAAAACACATGTGTCGTTCATTATCTAGATTTGACTCAAAGTCCAAATGATTCCATTACGGGGGAGAAACCCCCGTCTAGAGCCCTTATAAAGTGAGAGGGCCGTACAGTTCACCACACGGCCGACCGGATGTTACAACGATCAAACAGGTATCTCTTAGAGAGGGAGAGAAGTTTTACAGTACTGACTCCTTTTTCGGATGCTGTTAACAGGATGCCAAGAATTAATTGCCAAATAACTAGCCAAGGATTTCACTATAAATTCAGGGAGGGGGATGCTAAATTCACGCCAAAACCCAATATTTTAACTATTTACTCCAATGCTATGCAAGGCCTTCACAGGGAAAACACTTTTATTAGAGAACATGCGAGAAAGTTTGGGAGAAACCACTCGCACTGACCTATTATTTATTTATTTATTTCGTTAAGTCTTCATCATTATTCTCGCATTCGCCCCTCATAATCGTTTTCAACTTTATTTTTGCTTTAATGTTATGTCTTTGTTTTTTAAATTCCAGTTTTCACCAATTATGGCCATTTTGGATTTACACCAGAGACTGAGGTAGTATTTTCAGATTTTGTAGACAATCATAGACAAACAAGTAATATAAAAAAATTAAGTCAATTCCTACTTATGTCAAGAAAGAAATTTTTATTTTAATTATTTTTTTATTAATTAATCACAATTAATATAAATAATTTATTTAAAAAAATTATTGATTTTCACAAGAATCGAACTCGCATTCTTCACCTTCACTTTAAAAACTGAAATTCTTGCCTTTTACCGATTGAGATGCTGCCTGTTAGTTTCATTTTTTTTCTTTACAAACTACTATAACACTTTAAATTATTAAAATTAATAAAATTTAATTCATGAATTAATATTTGAAAAAACTGTATCAACATCAAGTGTCATCCACTAAAATCTTCAAAAAATGTATTTGAGCTTGAGTGGATGAATAAAAAGTATTTTAATTACGATTGAAAATCTGAACAAGATATATAAATAAATATATTTATAGTGAGTTTGATATAATTGTAGGAATTGAAAAAATTATATCCAATAGCCAGGTTTTCTACTGATAATTTTAAATTTTCTTTTAAAATATCTAAATAAAGAACATGATTCATCATTCTATAAATCAATGTTAAATTTATTTTTATTTTGCTAAGTACTCCACATACAAGAACACCATGTTCACAGTTATTGCTAAGGTCTTTGAAATAAGTTGCTTGTTTTCCTTCTGTATATATTTATCCACTAATCAGAACAAAAAATGCAAAATTTTCTTACGTCTGCAAATAAAACATTATTCCGGTACTTTCCTATGTTATTCAATATTTATTTCACAAAAGAAAAATCCTAACTTTCTATTTTTGAACTAACAATAGCTTTTTCCAATGTGAACATTTGGGTAATCCAACAAATCTGACCATTCGTTGAATAATTTAATTTGAAATTGATTTTATAAATAATTTTAATAAATACTATAAAAATCTTAAACCCTCAAACATAAAATCTTCACAAATGTTTTTACTATAAATATCATATTACGTTGAGTTAGTTTTGATGGACGACATTTTCTAACCATATTTTAGAATCAATTTTCTAATTTAAAGCGTTTTATCACGCACTACATGGCAAATGCGGTAAATTTTCTAATTTAGCGATATTCCGTATTGATTTACCGCTTAAAAGAATTTTTTTTTAAAATCAGTTTCTGAAAGTTGCTTGTTGCCTCCAATGCCTACGTGCCATTTTTAAATAGTAAAGAGAACAGAGACAAAACCAAGTCAAAATTAATGGCAAACGATTTTTAATGTGTCACCAAAATGCAAAAGTAGAAAAATATATATGGCAGACGATAATTTAGTAATGAATTTAACGGGAAAATTTTCGATGAACAAATATTTTCGTGAGGCTTTTTATTTCTGCTTTCTTTCATTTTTATTTTTAAAAATGATAAAATGAAATTGATTTTTTCCCTAAGAAATACGAAAAAAAAAATGGAATCATGTAAGAATGCATTTTTATCACATTTAAAATGTGATTAAAAAAAGTATTCTTAGTTTGGATTTGAAGGCGAATGCGAAAACCAGTATTTTTATAACATAAGGTCTACATGAATTTTTTTTTATTCCACAATATTTGTAAGACCTGTTTGTTTTCCAACGTTAACGAGATTAGGTTTAACATGTTTCCGCACGATTATTTCAAACGATTCTATTTATTTTCTTAATGTTTGATTAATTCAAAATTAAACATTGTTTATTAATCGTCTTTCAGGGTTCCTTCTTAAGTACTTTTGAATTAAAATAAAACAGAATAAAGGAAATTAAAAATTTATTATCTTCATAACTTTACCTCAATTAGCTTAGAAAGACCACACACTTGCGTTGGAAATTCACGTATGCGCAGTGTGTTCTAGTTGTTGACCAACTGAAATTTTAACTGATAAGTACTTGATTTTGATTAATTGACTTGTTTTTTTAACATCGAGGCGAAGCGAGGTAAAATTTTGGTTCATTGCAAAATTCCCAAAAAATTTTTTTAGAATAACATCGGTATATATGTGGGAAAATTTTCCCTAAATATTAACAAAACAAAAAATATTTTTTTGTATAATTTTCTAATGTAGGTTTTCTTTTCCAATAATATTTAAAGCGTTTTGATTGTTTTATCTAATATAAAATCATATGATTTGGTTTGATAAAATTTTAAACCATGATCAGACCGTCACTTCTGACAAGTACAAATTAAAATTTCCACGAATACGAAGTCGTGGGTAAAAGCTAGTATTTCATATAAAAGAAATTAAAAATTGCAATAGAGATACGTAACAGTAACGTAATGTTTATTTTCTGTTATTACTTTCGGTCATTTTGGTTTTTAAAATAACTTAGGGAAGTCAAAAATACTTTGTTGAATGAATCATATTTATCAAATTATGGGCAGGAAAATGAATTGAAATTAACCGCAACTAACATTCTCATGGAAGCAGTTGGTCACGAAAGGCGGATAGAAATTGCATGAAACCGTTATTAATTCATCAAAAGCTTGAAAGTTAAATATGAAGAGAAGGAAGTTAATCATTGTGATATATCGTCCAATACACATCGATATTTTTCGATATATTATTATTTATTACTAACGATTATTAGTTATAAGTAGCATCTTTTAATATACTGACTGATCAAGATTACTTCAAATAAAAGGCAGTTTCAATTGATAAATACATAACAAAAATTTTGCCTCCTTTTAAATAAAAATAATTATGTTAAAACTCTTTTAACCTTAGAGAAATGACCATTAAAAAACTAACAAAAATGATAACTATTCGTCTCCAGGACGAAGTGTATTTAGAATCAATTTTTCTAAAGCTCATTTGAATAAAAGCAAACTACCTGCAGATGATTTCATAACTCTCGATTGTCAAGTAGGACAAAAATATTATTTATTTATTTACGAAGCAATCTCTAAGAATATATGCGTGATATTCTCCGCGCATTGCTCTTGAACACAACAAACAAAAATTGGGCGTCATTCTGCCCAAATTATATGGACAAAATGCACAACTTTTTCTTTTTTTTTTTTAATTTCGGATTGTTTAGGTCGTTGAATGTTTAAATTCAATTTCAAGAGCTCACTTATGATAGTCCTTTTTGATCGGGGCAAAGTTGATATGTTGAGACGCTTCTGCATCCACGGAGCAAGAAGAACTTCAATAAAATCTTCCTCTTTCGATTCCTTCTCAGAAGTAGAATTATCTTCCTCACTTTAATTATTTCAATAATTCACGGATAGTTTCTGGCCTACCACACAAATTTTCTCCGTGAAAAGGCTTCGACACCTCCAAATTTGCACAGAAATACCTTCTCAATACTAACGTAACATTCGTCTCCGAGGCGACTATTGTTCTAGATATACTACAAGCAGAAATATTTCGGGGAAAAGGAATATCCTCATCTGTAGTTCCCAAGGTCAGATTAAGGCACTGAGTAGAAAGATGCATTTACCGTTATAGGAGAAGAATAGGCAAAGTTATTTCGCAAGCGTTCGTCCAGGAGACGAATGGTTAGCATTCTAGGGTTAATAAAGCGTGCCAATTGCCGAAGCGATGTCTGCGTGTTACAATTTATAGCATTGCGTTTAAAACAAGCATTTTTAAATATTAGAATATGACAATATGTATGGAAATAATAACGAAAATTCTGTGTGGAGGTGAAAGAGAATAAAGAGCGACAAAAATAAAAACTAACCAGTAAGTTCACTGTACCGCGATTTACTGTGAGCCGCTTGGCGGAAACGGAGATTTTATTATTATTACGAGAGTACGCTTAATAGTTTAATATCAAAATACAAATAAAACTGGGAATTTAATATGAATTAATCTTATTTACTTTTACTTCAGATGATGAATATTTAGCGATTAAACAAAAGACAGCCTACAATCTTCTGATAACCGCCATTATTTTCCATTCATTCAGTTAGGGCAGGGGTTCTCAAACTTTTAGACATTGCGACCCCCTTTTTAGACTAATTATTTTGACCACCCCTCAAAGTTTTAACTCTGTCTAAAGTTTAGACAGAGACATTAAAAATTTTACACGTACTCAAGAGTTCGTAGAGTATGCGTCGGGTATTGGGGACACATCCCTTGAAATTTCATCTCTCTCCTTACTAGTATCATCTCATCCCGAAACTTTGATTGAGCAGTTTACAGATTACATTCCAGTTAAGGACATGAGTGGGATTGTGTGGATAGTCAATCCGTTCAGTGAGCGAGCATTAACAAAAGCTGAGCTAAGTGTCCGTCATCATGATCAACTGATAGAGATTTCAAGTGATCTGTGAGCTTAAGTAACTTTTGGCAAAGCTTATGTCAACAAATTTTGGGTACGTATTAAAAAGGAATGCCCAGAACTGTCCACAATAGTATTAAAAACTTTTATGCCATTTTCTGCACATTACAACTGTGAACAAGGATTCTCCTTAAGATACATTTAAAAACAAAATAAAAATAAAGAAATAATTTGACACTGGAAAATTACGTTTATTGTGTTACAAAGCTCATTCCAAACATTAAAAAATAGGTTAATTCCAAACAAGCTCATGTATCCCATTAACTAATAGAACACAAAACCGAACTTGTATGTGTATTAAAAACTATATGTGTGTTCTTTTTTAATGCTAACTACAGCAATAAATTAATTTTCTTTGAACTTTTCTTCCACATCTCGCGACCCCCCCCTGGGGGTCATGACTCACCTTTTGAGAACCCCTGAGTTAGGGAACAAAGAATGGCATGCTGAAAACAAGTATTTTTATATATTAGAATATGGCAGTATGTATGGAAATACTAACAAAAATTTTGTATAAAGGTTTAAAAAAATGAAGAGCAACAAAAGCAAACATTAATAAGTAACCAAAAGGGAAACGCAAGTTAATACTGAATATCGATTTATTGTATCAGGATTTATCATGAATATCACGATTTCGATTAATCGTAGTAGTAAGGCACGTACGCAGTAGGATTTCAAGTTCGAATCCCCGATTCCACCGAAGAACCGTCATGTAAGGTGGTCGGAAGTACATTAAATCCGCCAAGACCCAACGTCCTCCCGCTGGTGTGAAAGGGGAGTGCTAGCTCATGTGTCGTCTTCGTCATCTAACCGCAGCTCAAAATTACGAGGTTGGCGCCAAAATAGTCCTAGCATTGCTTTTAAAAACGGGATGTAAATATAACGAAATCAGTCAGACTAGAAAAAGCACAGTATTTTATAATGATAGTAAATTCACGGCATGAAGAAATTTCTATTGTAAAACGATGAACAGCAAAAAATGGGGTATTTACATATTATACCATCCAACTTTATTGCCAAATTTAAATCCGTCGCCAATGAGTTGCTAAACCGTTGGCGAAGACGGTATAATAACGTAAGCACCCAAGATGTTAATAATTTGTTCATTATAGAAATTCAAGCTTCAGAATACATTTTCCTAAACAGATATTATAAAAGAAAAAGAATGAGATTCTGTGCCAATTAATTTAAAAAAATTAGTTTCAATTTCGATATTTTTCAAAAACGCGTCAAAAAATCGATTTTTCAATAAATTGACAGCTGTCACCTTTCGAGTTGCGAGTGAATTAAAAAGAACACAAACACACATAAGACAGACTATTTTTTGAATAAAAAATTTAATACGTTGGTTTATGTAAACAGCAAGAAAATGAAATCTATTTACACTGTAACAATGATTTTTGAGTAAGCAGGTCGTCACACATTAAAATGAGATATGGATGAAAAACGGAAATATGGCAGTCGTTTACAAAACTCTATAAATAAAGCACTTCGGTCACACAGACTGAAAAAAGAAAAAAAAAAAAAAAACTTATTTTCTATAAGTTAAATGAGTCACATATTGTCTAAAAATAACAAGCACCACAACACGCCCTACACCAAAACACTTTTTCGGGAGATATTTTGTAGCACATTTTGTAAAAGGTTTGATACACATAAAACAGCTTTCAAAACATTTGCAAAATGGAACAACCTTGGACAAGAGGATTTAAAATAATTACAAGTGGTTTGTAGAATATGTGTCAGGAAATAACGGCTGCAAAGTCTTGATAGCTTAGAGAAATTAAAAACTAGTGAAGATACTTTAGGTAAATGGGAATCCGTATTTACTTTTTAAATCATGGCGACCGACAGTAACTTCTGAAGACAATAAATTAAGTCAAAAATAATTAATTATGACCATGAAAAATAATTGAACATTTTAAACTTCTTTACTATCTAATAAGATGACACCTTCTAATTTAGGAATATTTTAAATTTTTTTTGTTTCAAATGGAAATGCATTAAATACATGACTTATCTGTGTATTCAAAGTAATTTTCATATTGAATTCTAATCATTATGAATGGTTTATTTTCAGCTTACAGCTATTACAACTAAATACATCGATCCACATACTTCTAAAAACTTCCAAACTTCTAAAATGAGAGGGAAACTCAAATATATAAGTACTGTAACAAAACTTAAATAATTCCATTGAAAGTACAGATGACTATGCATTTGATTGTGATAAAAAAAATCAATGTTCCCCCACCCCAAGAAATCATCCAGATATTTTCCACAATATCCATTTTTTAAGTAACTTATAAATAAATAGAATTTCACCATCATTCACTTGCCTTATCGATATGGCAATAATACATCTTGTTAATTTTTTCTGGAAATTATAATAATACAACCTTAATAAAATATTAGGAAAGATTTGAGAAAGTTTTAACATGCTATAATGCAGCTTGGTTTAATGTATAATACCTAAAATTTTCAAGTGCACTATTTTTATTTAATATCATGAAAACATCAAACAATAACAGCATTCCATTATTTTACAAAAAAAAAAAAAAAAAAAAAAAGGTCAATATTAAATTTATTTTTATTTAAAATGTCAATCTATTTGAACCATACATTAAAAAAAAAAGGACCTTAGTTTAAAATAAGTTGCATCAGACAAGATATTATATTGACGATCTGTGCTTGGAGCATATATTTGCATTTCAAGTCACTCAAACGGCAGAAAAACAATTGATGACAGTGGAAATTTCGATAGGCTATTTCGATTGTCTTCAATTCCTCAAGTATATTTCAAAATTGCTCAACACAGAATAAAGTTAGTAGTTATCAGGCAAAATTCATCAATACACTGGCAGAGTTAAAATTATTCTTAATGTGTTCAATTTAATTCTTCTCTTATAATTCTGGTATCTTTGAGGTGCAACAGTGTTTTTTTTTAACACTAGCAACAATTATCATTCTAATTCTCTCACAAAGTTATCAAGACTTTGCCGGAAATATCAAATTATTCAACTATTTAAGCAAATAAGCATTGGGGGAAAGTATCTACGAGAAAATAATAATACACAGCATAAATTTGTCAAGTTCAATAAAAGCAACATGCAATACTAAGATCATGCTACTTTCCATTAGGCATGGGGAAAATCAGATTATATATTTTAAGCATAGACAACATTTCAATCAAATTATTTTTCAATGCATTGAAGCAATAATTTGATTTTAAATACTTAATACAGTTCAATAAAGCATAACAAGGAAATATTTAATTGATATATACTTCCAACTTATATTTCTGAGGTACTATTATAAGTCTTTTTCATTGTTTCTTTGTTTTTCAAAGAGTAGTATGGAAGAAAGGAAGTGAAAGCAACAGTAAAAATTATATACAATGTATGAATCATTATTTGTACAATATTTTAAATCAAGTTATAAATTTCAATTACTGGTTAATTTAGAAAAAAAAACTGACATTTGAAACAAGAAGAAACAAGATTTTGAAAATATAAATAGTAATTATTATAAAGGAATAAAAACTACTGGGCATAAAAGATTCATATCCAATTTAAAATATAAAAATTCTTAAATTAAAAATACCAATTTAAGTAAACGAAAATAATCTGCTGGTTCACTTTATATAAATATATTGGGTAATTGTAAATAACTGACAAATAACTAGACATTCAAATATTTAAATTACTGGACACACAAATAAAATGATCAGCCAACTTACTTGTGTGCAACATGAATATAAAATAACTTTTTATTAAGTTGGCTTTGATAAAATTCGTTTATTGCTCCTCAATTTGATTTCACATGTAAAGGCATTTTTTGTTTTGTTATTTCATTACAATAATTACACATCAATATCCTTTACAAGATAGTAAACGACAACATTTAAAGGCTGCAAATTGGCATCAAAAACAAATTTTGAAATTGACATGATGCACTTTTTGACTAGTTTCTTTAAAATTGAAGAAAAATTAAAATACATTTTATTGCACTTTATTTCATTTAAAAACAAAACCAAAATTTAAAAAAAATTATTTGCTGGCAGAAGTAAGTTATTGTTTCATAAATACAGGATGTATTACTATTACTTAATAATAGCAAAATTGACATTTTCTAAACATTTTAATGAGCACTTAAGGCATTTTTTAAAATATTCCAAATTCTGCAGTTTATAAGTAAATATTGCTATCAAGAGGTTTTTTTTTTTTCCAAAAAGATATATAATCAAATTTATTTCAAAAAGAAATTTATATCAAAAAGAAATCGCATTTTTCATAATAATTATACAGTATTGATAAAGAAAACAAGTAGGAACCATCAAACATGCATTTATGTGGCATAAATAGCTTATATTGTTGCTATAAAATGTAAAACAAAAATAAAGAATTAGATTTTTTTTAAATACAATTTGTGCTTATTTAATATTCTGGGAAATTCTTCAGAAATTAAACTTTTATCTAGCTATTGTATATAGGATAATCTAAACTCTTTCTTACATCAGCAATCAGAAAAATTATTCAAATTTCTTCAGCTTTTAAATTAACTACAAACTATCCACTAAATAAAACATTTTTTTAATAATAAACCAATAAGTATCAAATATCAACAATGCTTTAGTTTATGATGAATATTCTAAGTGAAGACTTATAGACTGCAGAATGTAGAATAATAACAGAGAGAAAAAAAACATATTTTTAAATGTTTAGACACATTATATATGTGCAGCATTTCAAATTGCATAGGATGTTTTTTTTATTTATTTACAACATTATATATTTAAACACATCACAAACACAAACTTTAGAAATACCAACCATTAAGGCTTAGTGAATTCTCAACAGTAAATTCTAAAAAATTTGTTTTCCTAATAAATCACTCTCAACTTTCGAGATATCTAAAGGTGAAAATTGCATAGATCATTTTCGTTTGTTTTTGTTTTGTTTTGTTTAAATTACAACAGACAAAAAATTCATTTTACAAAATAAATTAAAAGAAGCATATATCATTAATATGCATAGAACTTAAAATATCCAGACACCTTTGCTAAAGTTGCTGTACATTCTTTTTCTTTTTCAGGATTAGCAAAAGTACAATATAATTCATTCCACATACAATGTCACTTGAGTAAAAGAGGACCAGGGCAATTGCCCCAGATATAGATACTTGTTAATTGGCGTTCTAAAAACAATTTCAGCGAAGTATCACTGTGCATAACATGGACTTTACAAACTCTCACCACAAAGAAGAATCCATAAAAAAGCATGGGTGATCATGAAATAAAATAACAGCATAGTTTTAAATTTTTGGAGTTTTTTAAAAATATTTTAAAATTTATGTATTTTACTTCATTATGCATTTCAAATGAACTGCAATTCATATTTCAACAGAAATTCAAAAAAACATAAGAAATTAATGAATATTAAAATTAAAGTAATTTATAATAAAAAATTTTGTACTGGGTAAAAGTTATTATAAAATTTTGGAAGAATACTAAATCTACCGACACTACAGATTTCATGGAATTTAAAATGAGTTTTAAGTTACGTACAAATAAAATGAAAATTATAGACTATAATTTAGCAAGTTTTATACAATTTCATAACATCAAATTATGCATGAGTAATGACAACAAATGAAAAAAAAAGTATCAGCAATAAAGAATAAACATAATTCAAATATGTGAACTACATAAAAAAAGAAAAGATTTTGCAGACTTCTATTTGAAAAATATCAAAATAATTTTTTTTCTTCAATTAACAGAAATGCCAGATGATTATTAAAACTAGTATAAAACTAAATGAGAAAAAAAAAACTAACACAGTATTGAATCATATTTAAAGATGAATTTGGCACATTTTTGAAAATATTTGGGAGTATTTTTCCTTATAATAAAAATTTCTTAGAGCTTTGAAATTTTATTATAAAATTTAATTATTTAAAATATCAATTTTTTGATAAAAAATGCATCAATCATTTTTTTTAAATTTTAATTTCTTTTAAACTGAAATAAATTACATTACTTTAACGATAAACCAATTTTTTTACAGAATATACAGCATAAAAATTTCTCCGTCAAATCTTAAAACTATATACAATCACAACCACCCATGCCAGACATTAAAAAAAAAAAGTAAAAAGGAGGGCAAAACTACTCCTTAAAATAAAAATGTCTGATTAAAAACCTCTATATACAATATAAAAATTTTTCATCATAAAAGTTTATGTGCAGAACATAACATAAACAAATCATACAAAAAAAAATAGGGAAACTTTCTAAATGCAACATGAATAATTTAACGCTACCACTCATGAGACTGATGGCAAATGCTCCAACACAAGACATGAAACAAACACAGAAATGTCAATGATTGTGTTACAAGCAGATGAATGGATGCCTCCAGATGGTCAAAATCTACAACAGTGCCACTTTATTTCCGCCAATATAAAGCACGTCGATCCATAAGGTATGCATGGCATGAGTATATGCACTAACTGGTCATCATAATTACAGGAACAGAAATGTAAACTTTCATGCTCAAAAACTATAATTATACTTATTTATTATTCTGAATTCCTTTTATTACTTTTGTGCCTTATTTGCAAATTCCCTCCCTGTAAATAACATATCAAATAAAAAAAGGACAAATTGTATTTAAAAAAAAAGCAGGTAAATCCCATTTCCCTTAACTTTATTCAGACTGCAGAAACTTTCAAAACCATTATTACACCTTATTCATTCTTCAAACCTGAATCAGATGCTATCAGGTTCATCTCAATAAACGTCATCTGCTAGCTTTTTAAATACATTCTTCCAATCTACTAATAAAGTAAGCCTTTTTCTATTTGATGATTAACAAAAAAATCATGAGCCATACTCTCTCACAGCAGACATAAGTACTTATTATGCCAAAATTAGACGGCTTATTGTCAATAAATGCTTCCTAAAAGTTTCTCTAACAAATTAATGTTAAAAACCTTTTTGTTCCAGAGAATTCGATTCCACAAAGGCATTAAGTCACTCATAAGTAATTGATATTTTGAGTTAAAATTTATATAAAAATATATAAAATTCTACTTGAAAATATTTCTGCCAACAAGAGCCCTAATAAAAGAATGCCACTTATTACAAGAATAATTCCAATAAAACTTGCAGAAATATAAAAAAATATCATCAATAGTTTACATTAAACTATGGTTAACAAATTTTTTTTGGCAACAGGTAACTGAAGTTAAAATAACATTTTCATAACTTAACAGATCTGCGAAAAAAATCACAGACCTGAAATATATAGA
Organism: Argiope argentata; assembly: GCA_026289955.1. Lineage (NCBI taxonomy): Eukaryota > Metazoa > Arthropoda > Arachnida > Araneae > Araneidae > Argiope > Argiope argentata. Next base: position 309,542 of record JAOUZG010048433.1, read on the forward strand.
GAACATGCATTTCAATTAGCATATTAATAGTTATATAACCCACACACTATTTCTACTTTTAAACTATAGGTTAAAACAAGCAATCTTTGCTTCATTCTCTCTCTCTTGCCACAATCTTCATGCAGAACACATCATTTCTTCGAATTGCTGACCGAGGGTGCATACCTTTGAGGATCGACCGGACAACGGCATGGATGTGATACATTTAAAAACATTGGAGAAAATCACCAACTGCCTGTACATATCACGATAACCGTCAGATCTCAAAAGATTAAAAGTTCGCCCAGCGGCGAACTACTGCTTTCAGCTCAGGATGGCCTTCCGGCGAATCCTCTTCCCTAACCCACCTTCCAGAAGATAGGAAAGGTCCACAGTCTGTTTGCAGGGCATGGCACTCAGGAGTTTCAGAAGGAGTTCATTCAGACGTGTTCTCTTCTGCTCACGCTAGAAAAATAGATTTTACTTTTTTATTATCTGAATTAGCCAAATGAGAAGAAAGAAACATCTTAACAACAAGAGTGGTTAATAGACTTTAAAATTAGTCAATACACACACACACATATATATA
>JAOUZG010048433.1:310209-321936 GCA_026289955.1 Argiope argentata
GTTAATAGACTTTAAAATTAGTCAATACACACACACACATATATATATACACACACACACACATACACACACACACACACACACACACACATACACACACATATATATATATATATATATATATATATATATATACATACACACACACATATACACACACACACATATATATACACACACATATATATACACACACACACATATGCACACACACACATATGCACACACACACATATATGCACACACACACACATATATATATATACACACACATATATAGTATGTGTGCGTGTGTTTTACATTTTATTTCCCCCCCAAATTAAATATTATTATTCAAATAAAATAAGACTATAGTATGCATACAATAATTATAGAAATTGCTTAGAGAAATAAAAAATATTTTATATTATTTTTTTCCAAATTATTTTAGTTAAATGAAATACTTTGATAGGTTTCATGTGTCTTACATTTTGAAGAAGTTACATAAAATTGATAATAAAGATTTCAATCATACATTCAAAGAAAACCAAGTTATGCAATTTATGCTTAATTTTTTTAAAAATACATAAAAGACAATTTTAATTCAGAAAAAAAAAATCCTTTAAAAATTAGCTTTTAATTGGAATAACAAAACTATATCTCATTTTTTTTTCTTCCAAATAATGCTTTATAAAAAGATGGGTGAAAAAAGAGAAAAAAAATTATGTTGCCTGAAACATTTTAAATTTCTTATAATTCAAATTTTTAAAAATATTTTTTAAGAGTAATTTAAAGGTCTGATATTAATATTCAAATAAAAGTGAATAAAAATTTTCATAGCTCTAAGCCAACAACACACTAAAATGCTTAACAGAATTTAATATAACACTAAATTTCATTAACGTCTGATTATTTGCTTTAGCTTTATTAAAACCATAGTACTCATCAACTGAGCTGAAACCCAGTATTATAAGTACAATTATATTCTTGCCTATAAAACAATTACAAAAAAAATCCACATTTTTAATAAATATTATTTGTGATTTACTTCCTGATAATGAAAAAAATATTTTTTTAAAAAATATTTCATGATAGTGACTTTAAGAAATCAAATAAAACATTTTTATTGTTATAGAGAATCAATGAAATAAAGACAAATGCATCAGTCAATGAGAAAATGGAAATGTCAAGACTTTAAAATTATTAGATACTTGGGAGGCTAGTCTCAAAGATTTTGGATTTGAAAAGACAGCCTCAAAAAAAATTTTAAATTAGTGTTCAATGCAAATTTTTTTCACCAAATCACATGATTTATCAATATGATGAATGATAAAAACTGATTCAAGTAATTGAGAGCTAAAGACACATAAGATGTTTATAAAGCAATAACAAAAAGCTATTGTATGAGCCATTAACAAAAATATATATTCAGGAAAGGAAAGAAAAGTCTAATTTTTAAAAAAAGGTTTTACTAAAATATCAGATATCAATTCCAATTATTAATAACATCAGTCAATAATAATTTACTCTCTGCTATGACTTGGAAAGCATATTTTTCATTTTTTTAACTCTTCCTGTAACTGTTTATATTAATTTTTAGACTTCTATTTGAATGATACCCATTTAAAATTATTATTATCAATAAAATTATACAGAAACTTTTTTTAAAATAATCTTTTTAAATATGTGACTTTAACGAACCAACAAATTAACTATTTTTTTTTCTTCATATAAATTTACATGTAAAAGACAAATATTAAGTAGATAAACCACTCCTGTCAAATTATTACTATACAAGTTTCAACTATATATATTTATTTTTAAAAAACCCTTCTTCTATAAAGATCAGCTTGGTAATGACCATTATAATCATTAAATACTATTAATTTGTCTAAAAAATTTTAATAATCTATGTAAAAGTAGTATCAAAATTTCTTGGTGTTAGAATAAGATATCACATATTATTTAAGATAGAATCTCTGATGACATGAAACAATAATTAATACTCAGTGAAATAATATCCAAAACCTTTTCCACTGTACTTAACTCATTTAAAAATTTGTGAATCTTTTATAACCTTTCGATATATAAAGAGTTCAAAACAATTATAATTTTCTTTTCTTTTCTTTTCTTTTTTGCGGAAACTGTATATTTTTTTCTCACTTCTTTCCTTCCCATTTTATTCCCTAGTCCTAAAAGAATATTTAATATTTCTTGTTATTGGAAATAAAGGTATAGTTTTATTTTATATCTTCATTCTTCACATCATATACTAGATTTCATAAACATCCATTTGTTTATATTATTTTATTTATTTATCTGTCTTCTAGAATAGCTTCATAAGCAATACTTTAGAAGATGCTCCCAGTCTAAAAAATTTTAATATCTTCAATTCTAATACATGTTTCACAAACAAATTTAACAATCTTTTAAACTAACTATATAAGAAAGTAAACTTATTTTTAATTAATACAACACATACTGTAATCAATTTTCAAAAATATTATTTTTCTATTTATTAAGCCGTTAAGTAACGATCAATATGAAAGCAATACATTTTCCAAAATAACTTATTATCTATAATAATTTAGTAATTATTATTTTATAGATTTGATTTGTATGTGTAACACTTAACAAAATTGTCAAACCTTCCAATATTGATTACCCAGCCATCCACAGTACATCATACAGATATTTTACACATAACTAATATCCACAAATTATTAAAACATTACTCAAAACTATGTAACATTTATTATTGAATAAATGAGTGAAATAACACCATTTAAAAAAATCACATCATAGGATGTAATCAATAGAACACTATTTTTCAGATATTTACAATTATTTTTATTACCTAACAAGAACTTGTACTCATAAAATTGTCATTACATTTGTACATTTTGTAATAAGAAGCGATTTCAATGTTTTTGTATTTATGTTGGAATAAGATTTTTTTATAAACCATGCTTAAACAAAAAAAAAAAAGTTTCTAATCACCAGCATGATTAAGGATTGATTTTTAAGCGTTATTCATAGTTTTCCTTAGATTTTCACTAAACATTCCTAACTCTGTAATTTTCCCCTCATTTCCTTTATAATTATGGTAATTCCTAAATTTTTGGTGGGTGTGTTAAATATTTGACCAATGCAGTATAAAAATTCAAATAAGTGAAAACCCTTTAAGCCACTACAAGAAAAAAAATTACATACACTTTCCGGGCTTTCCTCCAGCCGTGTGTCAATATCTTTGGAGGCTCCTCGTTTCCTCTTTTCATCCTTTTGATTCCCGTCAGCTTTTGAGCTTTTCTTGTTGGAGGGAGTTCCTTTATCACCCTTTTTGCGATACTCAGAAGGAACAGTATGAGGCTGAAATACATGAATAAGTACGTACATAAATTATAACTAGAACAGTTAATTCTAAGATTTAATAGCATACAACAAAGAATTTATATTATGTTAACAAAAAATTTAATTCTTCATCACTTTTTTTTAATTCATCTGAAAGCTTTTCTAGTAAATTAACCACAAATTTTGATGTGATATTAGAAAATGTTGTAAATTACAATTTTGAAACTGCACACATATATTTACACAAAATTCAGGTATATATTTAAATAAATGTGAATAACCTTCTTAACTCTCAGTATACTTAAAATATCATTTTTTGTAATTTATTTTATTTATAATTTAACATTAAAATATTATGAACATTATGAAAAAATAAATTTTGCATAAAATGCTATTGCTTTTCAACACCACTTTTCAATGAAAATATTCAAAATGTTCTAAATGCAAATAAATAATAAAATAAATGTGCATTCAAAGGGTTAATAGGAAATCAGTTTAACATTAAGAATAATAAAAAAGTTGTAGCTTGGTAAGTGTACAAAAAAAAAAAAGATTTTTTTTAAATAAAAGGTGTGATTAGTTTTTGTAGTGGAGGAGACAGGATGTAAATGGATATTTTATTGTTAAATATTCAACTTAAAAAGAACTTATTTTTAATAAAAGTATAGACTTATCTGACCTAAAAGGACAATTTTAACTGCACTTAGCAGTTAGCTTAGCTCAAATCTATACTCCTACTAGAAGATTCAAAAAACAGGAAAAGCAAGTAGCAGTAAACGTTAGTTCCATATTCAAGTACATAAAACAATTTACAGGAAAGGTAGTGTACACTTTCTATTTATGAAAGCATGAATCAGATATAATGTTCAATAATATGCAATTTTTTAAAAAATAACTAAATTATATGATATTTTTAGAAATCTACAATTCTTCTTTGGTGCTTTTTTTTAGTTATTAACTATACTTATATTTCAGTTCAATGCATGTGTGTGTGTTGGCACTCTAAAGACCAAACCATTTGTCTAATAGCTACCAAATTTGGCATGTAATACCTTTGAGGCCAGGTATATGCACCTCAGAGCTCCCCCTCTTTTTAAATTTTTTTTAAAATTATTAATTAAAAACCAACTTTCCAACCAAAAAAATCTTTTTATTTCTCCACTGCCAAATAAGTAAGGCTTCAATTTTTCCCTCACGCTAACAAGATTAGGTTTAACATGTTTTAAACCCAATTATTTCAAATGATTTTGTTAATTTTCTTAATATTTGATGCATTTAAAATTAAACGTTATTAATTAATTGATCTTTCGGATTCATTCTGAAGTATTTTTGAATTTAAATAAAACAGATTAAAGGAAATAAAAAAATGTTTAATTTTATAGCTTTACACAAACTGGTGTAGAAAATTCATGCACTTGCTTTAACATACCTAGTGTTGAAAATTCACACATGTGCATTGTGTTCTGATTGTAAATAAATTGTTTTTAGGTTAGTTGCATGCTTTTGTAACTAAGCATTATTTTTATTAGTTATATATTTTTTGTATATGCTTATAGTTTTAAATACATCGTTGTTGTTTTTTAAGTAGTTCATTCCTTGCACTAACAAGATTAGGCTTAACATGTTTAACACGAGATAACTTCAAATGATTCTGTTAGTTTTTGTTGCATTTAAACATTATTAATTAATTAATCTGTTGATGATAAATCAGAGAAAATTTTGTGAAAAAAATTCTTGAGATATTAGAATTGTTAGTGTCCATAAAGTTTAAATGCTCAGTGACACTGTTTTCAGTAGTCCTTTTTTTTTTAAAGTTTTGTTTCAGTAAAAAATGCTAAATTAATAGCAGTTTAATCATTTAAAGCATAACCAGAAATTTGAGCGATACATATTAATGTTATGTCTGAAGGCCATTACATTATTATGTGTGAATTATACGACTTATCAAAATTTGAAGCTTTAAAATATTTTGATGAAGAAGCTAATAAGAGTTTCATGAAATATTGGATTATAGAGGCATTAAGATTAGTGAACTGGTTGGTCACCAAGATAGTATACAAAAATTTCTCCTCATGCAACTAGAATTTACTTAATACTATTTTTCACTACAAATTATCAGTTATTAAAATTAATAAGAGTTTTTAAAAAAGCTCCGATACAAAAATAGCAACACAATAGAGATTAAAATAAAATCTACCATGCATATTTCATTGTATCATGCCAGAACATAATTTCTAGAATAGCCAAGAACAACGTGCTCATGCAAATTAAATTATATTTTTATTCATTTTAATTGTTTTATTGAATGTCACTCTAGTATTGTAAACGATCCAAAAAACTTTGTATCGCATTGATTGTTTAAAAAAACATCCCATTTCCTATTTATTTCATTTCATATAATTACATGCTCACAATAACATTTTTCTAGGTTTCATTTGCTGTAAGTCATTAGCTTATTTTTTTAAAAATCGAAGCTTTTGTAAATGTGATGGCAACACTTTATTAAATTATGATTTTTTTGAGATACTCCTGCAAATAATAAAATTTTTATTTTTCGCCTATGGATTTTTGTTGATGCCAAAAACCTCATCCCAAAAGCAACATCATGCTCTGGCATGATAAAAAAACATAAAGGCTCAGAATAATGTTAAAATTTGAATAGTGTTAAATGAATGCAGAAAATAAAATTTTTATCAAGAATTAATAGTCAGATCTAACACAGCTATGCATTAAAAAAAAGGTAATTATCAATTATCAAAGAAAGTATACACTATATTTCTATAGTTGCTATTAAGAATAACAGATCTTATAATATTTTTTCTTAATTCACATAATCCACAAAAACAAACTAATGTCTCAGGTTATTAAATGGTCTTATACTCTGTTCAATATCTTGATGAAATGACTTGAAAAATTGCAAATAAATATCTTTAAAAAAAACTATTTAGATTGTAATAGTTACATCCAACATTGCTTATCATTAACCCATTTAGAACATTCATAATCTATGTATGTCATTTAGATAAGAAATTTACAAAGTAACTATTTTTAATATCCCTTTTATTTTGTAATTATGACCAATTTATATGAAATCTCAATTTTAAAAACATAAAATAATCCTTGGGAAAAACTAGTTGAAAAGTGGTAGCTTATAAGCTACAAAACAAATCTACAGAAATAAAAACATAAAAAAGCTACAACAGATTTTGTGATTTCACTCAAAATTAAGAAATAAAATTCACAAATACCAGAAAAATTCAATGATTGAAACAGAAACGTATGAACTCATATAATCTATATGAACATAACATGTCAAAAATAAATATTTCCAAATGGATGAATTTTTTTTTAACGGGGGAAGAAAATATATACTCACCAAGAACGTTCTTTTAGGATTTCGACGTTTTTCAAAATGTTCAAATGCATATTTCTTTGTGCATACAGGATACCTACAATTTGAGAATAAAAAACTATTTTGAAACAAAAATTCTATATCTATTTTTAAATGCATATCTGTAATAATTTCCTTTCAATGAATGAAAAAAAATTCTAAATTAAGCAAAAGACAATAAACTTTAAAGGATTAAAAATTCATCAGTCCTTTGGATTCAAAGGATTATATCATGTACAAATACATGAAAAAAATTTCATAATCTGAACACTAACTTCTACCATTTCTCCATAGAACTAAAATATTGCATAGGCAAATTATTTAAATTCAAATTGTTTTCTTGACCTAACTTTTTCCTAATTTTTGCCTTCTTACATAGTTCTTAGTACTGCATTTGTCACAGGTTTTAAAAAGAAATCTTTAATAACAAAAAAAAGAAGAAAATTATGCTTTTCGATCAATTATGAAGAATAAATTGTTAAAGAACTCCGTAAATGCTATTTAGGAAAAACATTCTACATGCACAGACATTTTTGACATTTATTAGATTCAATAATAAATAACACTAGACATATCAAATAATATATGATTTATCTGATCTTTTTAATTATTCATTTATAAAATATAGTAATAAAAATTATAAATAAACAAAAGTATCAGAAAGAAAAAAATACAATTCATCAATGAATATTCCATAAATGGTTTCCAACAAAAATCTTCAAACATTTATAAGAAAAAAATGTGTAAACATCATAAAATCAAACAATAAGTAAGTGGTAAGTTCTTTATGGTGTATTAATAATGACAATATTTCTTAATGTTTTCCCCATGAAAAAATTAATATAATTATATATTTATTAGTAAATCAGGATGGAACAGAAAAAATAATTACTATTTAAAATACACATAAAATTCAACATTATTCATATATATATATATATATATATAGCATAATGAAAGTAAAATACAGCAGAAAACAAAAATGAATAATTGAAAGTAAAAGAAAAAAGATTAAAATGAAAATGCATATTTCAATGTATCATGTCAGAATATAATTTCTTGAATGGTCAAGCCACCACTTGCTCATGCAAGTTAAATTATATTTTAATATTGCAATTGATCAAAAAGACTTTGTCAAGCATTTATTGTTTTAAAAAATCAAATTTCCTATTTATTTCATTTTACATAAGCCCAGACTCAAAATTACATCTTTCTATTTTTCAATTGTGGTAGTAATTAACTCATTTTTTTAAATCAGAGCTTTTGTAAATGCAATGGCAAATTGTTATTAAAAGCTGATTTTTTTAAAATTATCATGCAAAATTTCAATTTTTCTTTACAGAATAAAATGTTTATTTTTTTGTCAACGGATTTTTGATGACGCCAAAAATCTAACCCCAAAAGCATCATGTTCAGACATGATAAAAAGCACAAATGAACTGCATAATAATCTTGATCAAGAAAGCTTAACTAAACAAAAAATAAACTCACTTGATTTTTGATATTTTGTAAAAAAGATGAGCAGTTTTATCTACACGGTATTCACAAATATAAGTGTCCTCTTCTTTAAAACCTTTTGGTCTTCCTTTACAATAGGTTGTGAGATCAAGGACACAACAGAGACCGACAACGGACTCCAAGGAAATAATTTCATAAAGTGGAACTCGAAAAACCTGAAAAGGAGAAGAATTTTCAGTTGCTTTCAGTCAACTATATGATTTAGGCATAATTCATACAAATACAATATTTCATAGGTATGATAACACCAATTTGAACATTTTACACTAATTTTAAAAGAAAACATGTAAATTACAGAAATTGGTTCTTTGAAGTGGACATAAAGAATGGAAAGGGTTGTCTGTAGTTTTTAAAAAACGATAATTCATTAGAAAGAGTTGGGAATGACTTGTGTACTTGTGCACTTTTACATGCACTGGTGACCACTTATATTCTTTAAAACTCTTAATAAAATATAAGAAAATGGAACTCTCATTAATATTTTTTTTTCAATTACTTCTGCTAACATGACAGCTTTATGGTAATATGCATAAAATGTATCAGAAAATTACAGACACATCCAAAGATGGCATCGCTTAGTATAGCTATTCTGAATAAAGAAAGCATCTATAAATAGTATAAAATGAAGTATGCTGAAAGTAGCCATGTGTTTGAACCACAACCCCCCAAGAAATAGTTAATAGATGTTGGAGATATTTATACCATCACATACATCATTTATTGGGGAAGGTTTTAGTTCATTATAGTCATAAAAAGTTTTTTTAAAAAAAGTTTTATATACAGCAATTTTTAACTTTGCATGGATCCACACATGTATGAAAACCTCAAACTGTGTATGTGAAAATAGCAAGAGTTGTGGTATGCACATTTGATACATTTCTTGGTTTTTTAAATCTGATTTTAGACAGCAATTCAAATCTCACTATGTCCAAAAGTAGGAAATCCAACCTTGGTGGGAACACATTAAATGCCAAAAACTTCATTTGTTGCATTATAAGGATAATGAAGAGGAAAGAAACCGGTTAGTGAATATCAGAGAAATTATGTCTATACTTAGGGAAAGAGTCTTTCTTTAAAACATACTACAACTGAATTACAGAAATAGAATGAGCCTCCTGAGAAATGAAATGACTGCTCTTGTTATGACTACAGACATGTCATATTTTTACCTCTTTAACAGCCTAAATATTTCTGAATGTGTGCTATAAAAAATTGCTTTGTAGCTATTTCTGATAATTTCTAAATATATTTTGATGTTGCGTAACATGCCCATGTCACATCGGGTGGTGGCTAAAGTTAAGTATAAAGGTAATTTTTTTTTATTGGATGGTATGCCATGGGCAACGACTTGTGGGTACGGCTAGTTTAAAAAATAATATATTTCCATTTACACTTGCTCTTTAGAAAGACAAAAGATCTCAAATCATGTTTCTAAAAAAAATTTAGCAATTCAAAATATGTTATTATCCAAACTACCCAAAAATAATTCAACAATTTTCAGGTAGAATGTGGAAGAAAATCAATACTGTCAATTGATTCCATTTTTCTATTGGCTGCAAAGCAATAATTTTTCATCAGTATTTATGTCTTAACATAATCTAATCCAATAAACAAAAGTAAATTCAAACATAAATATATATAATATATCATGTAAATGATAAAAAGATACTGTTTATAATAATCTAGAAAAATGCCGATGTTTAGTATCAACATTGAATAACATTTTTGGTATTATTATCCATGAGTAAAATTCAAGTTATAAACAGAATACCACTATCATTAAATTTATTTCTAATGAAATTCCATTTATTCTACATGCTATTCAATTTAAAAATCTAAGATAAAATTGACTTCACTTAATAAAAATGTTTTTAAAACTTCAATCCAATAGAGAGAAATGTATGCTTATGTGGAATTTAATTATTTCAAAAGCTTATGTCGCATTACAAACAATCTTTCTCTCATTAAATTTTCAATGCATTTAAATGGAATTAATTCACAATTAAAAAGAATACATATTTTAATGAAGAATACATATTTTATTAAAAAGAATACAATTTTAATAAGACTTACCTCATTTGAAAAGAATTTCCTGGTTGGCTCATGATAAGTTTCATGTGGACGCAAATAATGATGACCAAAAGCAAATTTGTTATTGCTAATAGTAAGGGTGAGAAAAACAAACAAAATTCAAATTAGAAAACTGTTTTATTTACAGAATGCACATGACTAAATTTTTTTGTTGGTAAATACTAATAAGGGATTCATTAACAGGGTTAATATAAAAATATACGGGAATAAATAGAAGGTAACATTTTGTTTTAATTAACATGATTTTCTATAATCCGATACAATGGCAACAATTATAAGAGCCATTATACAGAAGAAGAAAAAAAGTTACGTAAAAAGTTATAAATTTGAAAATTAAGGCTAGAGGTATTCAAAAATTCCTGTCCAAACACTCTGTAAAAACAGTTAAATATTTTCCACTCAATAACTTTAAAAAATAATTTTCAGCAATAAGAAAATAATATTTTCTAAATATTTTTCAATACAAATCCAAAATTCTGCAAGTTTTCATTTTGATCATTTTAACTTTCTGACTCCCAATGCGGTAAAGACTGCTTGACATTCAGACATCTAAAGCACGACCGAGCGGTCAAATGCCACCCACTTATTTTCTTCCCCTTTTCTCGGAAGGGATGTTAATCGGTACAGGGTGGTTGATTCCATTTCCAATTGGTTAGTATTAGTTACTTTTTGAAGCTCAATCTCCTTCATACCAGTCCTTGAAACAGCTTTAATTATAAAATAAACACTAAATATTCCTTCCTTAAAGGATTTTAAAGATCGTTTCAAAATTTGTTGATATTATATCTTTGATGTAGAGCTTATATAACAAAAGCTTAATTTTAAAAAATTGCTGGCAAACAGGTTGGTTAGAAATTCTGAGTTTGATTGAGGTATTCATAAAATCAGGCATTTTTTTGTAGTATTTATATTTTGTTATTTAACAGCTAATTTGGGTATGTAGAGTCATTAGGAAGAAAAAGATGAGTTTTTGATTTAGATAGTTTCGGCAGTATAACTGCAAAATTATAAATGGCACATTTCGACCTGATAAATATTTATTCCATAAAGTATTAGTTGCCCTGTGTTACTGTTCTGTCATTTTAAATTATTAAATTTTAATAGATTCTGAAAATTTACATTTTAATGAGGTTATTTCTTAAATATAGATCTACACATATCTTAATAAGTTTTCAAAATTAGAACTTCATTATCTCTATATTTTAATAAATAGATACAAGCAATTGCTGTGGAAATTAATTGATTTAAAATGTTATTAATTTATAAGAATTATTTTTTTTTAATTTATCAGAATTTTTATGTACTTATAGTTTGTTATTTATATCAATAACTCTTAAGATGAAAAAAAGATATTATATATATATATATATATATATATATATATATATATATATATA
>JAOUZG010048433.1:324870-387162 GCA_026289955.1 Argiope argentata
AAACATCGATAATTCGGAATCGCCGGGACCACGGCAATTCCGAATTACGGAAATTTCCGAATTATAGAAATTGCGAAATTTGGGTATATTTAAATAAAAAATAATTAACGTACATCGTTAGTATGACGATATAAAACAATACACAACTTTATAATTTCAAATATTAAACAATAGTTGAAAATGCTAATTAAAAGAACGGTAAAGCAATGATAACATTATTACTTACTCAAAGAAAACATCTTTATTACTTCATCATATCTAATAATGTTAGTTGTTTATATTTAGGTTTGTGCGAAATTAGTTTTTCACGGATTTTATATACAGTCATAATTTCATGTTCAGTTATGAAATCCCGTTGTTCAAGACCTGTTATCGCTTTATCTAGGATGCCAATTAAATCCTCTGTAAGAATTTTTTCTTCTTCATGTTGTTCAGTGTCACTCATTTCTTCATTTTCATCACTACACTTTCCTGCATTTAAAGCATTATTTAAGTTACTACTTACGGTATTTCAACCAGTTTTACAGGGGGAAAAAGTAACAAGCAATATGATTGGTTCGTTAAAATAAAATTTTCCAAAAAATATTTTGATTTTATAGGGGCGCCAACTATTATTACTCAACAAAGCAGAAACGAATAAAACATTAACATTTCAGAAAAAGTCCGAATAATAGAAGTCCGAATTATCGATGTTTGACTGTATGTATGTATATATATATATATATATATATATGAGAAATTAATCAAAAATGTAAAATTTATTAATTTATTAAAAATAAATCTTATTAAAATAGGAATGCATTGTATTAAGAGAGAACTAATGCAGCTACTACTAAAACACGAATGAAGTTAACCAAATTAGTATAAAAATATTAAATTAATATATGCAAAGCAATTAAAAAAGAAAAGAAAATGAATTCAGTCTGAAAATTTTCTCAAGGGTTATCCTCAGGCAGGGATTCAAACAGGATTTTCTCAGTGAGGGGTCTGACTCGTCCAAAAGATCCCCAAGGGATCAATATTTTTGAGCGTATGTCAGACCCCTCACAGAAAAAAAAATTATTTGTTTGAATTCCTGCCGTAATGAATTTGACCTGGTAGTTGTTAGAGCAGCTGATCAGCACAGTAGTGACATTAATAATATGTTTGACATTCTGGTGGCATTGGCAAGTTACTGTGATGTGTTGTGTTGTGTTTGGTGGTGTTAACAATGAAAGGCATGGATGCCAGGTAAAAGTCGGATTACAAATGTTGTAATGTATAAACTTTCTCATTGTTTTCATGTTTTGTGAATGTTCTATGTTGTGTTTGTCACACTGTGATTGTTATAAACAAATTTAAAAAGACAAATTTGGTGTTGGTACTCATCCAAATCATAATGACATTGCACTATCTGAGAGAAACCCTTAAGAAAGGATAGATTCATTTTTTCTTTTTTAAAAACCCTTTGTTATGCCCTTTGCTATTAACTTAATATTTTTACTAATTTGGTTATATTTACAACTCGCTTTCATCACACACTTAGATGTAAGGAAGTAAACACAATTTTAAATTAATATAAGTTAAGTTAAAATTAATATTTAAAAATTTCAAAAATAGCAGAAGAATATGTCATGCTAAGTATTCAATTGTTTGAAGATGTTAAAAGATTGTACAAAAATTTTATGTATCATCTTTGCTAAAAATAAGACAATTGAAATAATGTTAAATCTTAAATGTAGGTTTAAATGTTATGCAAAACATAATTTTTTTTTTTTTTCAAAATGAAATAATTTTTTTTTCAAATGTTTTAAAATAGATAAATCTATTTCTCTAAAATTTTGATTTTTAATTATTATTAACCTATTGAAACAATAAAACTACAGAAATAGTGAAATTCCATTTATTTAAAGTTTAATTACTCTAATAAATTTAAAAAGAAAAACCTAGCTTCAAAATTGAAACAGTAATCATAGAAACAAAGTTCATTATCTTAACAGATCCTCTTTCACTTTAAAGAAAACATATTTAATAATTAATAAGGGGATATGCAGAATCTCTTAATTTTCAACATATATATTATAAAATATTTAGTTTTCAGCAACTTATATTTAACTTAATTTTATGAAATGGATGCTACACTCCATGCCTGATGCTACGTGTTATTTTATTCCGACACTTTATTCAAAAACACAAGTTTCTACATTTTCAAATTAATCAATTTTGTTTAATTTTGATAATTGTTTTTACCGATCATTTTTTTAAATGAAACATCTAAGCTTCCACACAATTATTTTGAAACTGAAACAAAACATTATTTTCAAGTAAATAAAAGATATAATATAATTTGCAACTAGAAACTAAATATGTTATCAAAAATTCCATTTGGAGAATAAATAAAATATGTAAAAGAAAATTAAACACCTTAACAAATTATTCATTTGAATAAAATTGACCAATTAATTTTAAATGCATATCATTAGTTTCTATAATTATAATCCTATGTCCAAAAACATGGTATGCATTTCAAAATGACTTTTGTTTGAATATATGATATAAATTCAAATTTCAGTTAAGTAGGTTGAATTTACAAATAGTATACAAATCTAATAGAATTGAATTTTTTTCTACGCATTTTGGAAACACCTTAGGAGGTAATATTTTCTGATAACCAGTTCTCATATATATCAGCAAATTATTATTAATCTCAGGTATTCCTCTCTGTCAAGCGATTACCTTGAATTGGTGTTTCTTTACACATATTTGTACATTTCAAATTAGGTCTGTATTAGTCAATCAGTCAATTACTTTGATTTTTTTTAATATATTTTCAAAACAATATTAATTTTCATAATTACCTCCATTTTATTTTAAGTTGTGTTTATTACTTTAGTTTATAAGAACAAGTTGTACAGCAAAGTGCAAAATTTTATTTATTGCTGAAAAAAATTTCCATTTAATCTAAAAAGTATTATACCAACTAAAATTTATTATTTTTTTAAAAAAAATTGTCATAAACACATTACTTGGTATTTGACTGTTTCAATAATTTTCAATAATATTAAAATGAATATCATTTATTAAAAAATTAATATTTGTTTAACACTTAAAAACTTTTGTTTTCTCATACTTCATCATGTATGTTCTAATATGACAAAAGATTCAAAAGTTAAACTTCTGTAACTGATTGAATTTCCTACACTCACCTATTTTGATTTGCAAGTCTCCCAGGAGCATAGTTAAATAGTATTGGCACTCAGGATTGGCATAATGAGGACGGGGAACCATAAGAATTTCCTTTAAAAAAAGATATATTTGATGCAGCAAATTTAAAACCAATATAAATATATAAAAACAATGCAAAATTTAAAGATAATGTATATAAATTTTAAGATGATTTACATGAAATGGTCATATAATCGATAGTAAATGTAATAATGTTCACAAAAACCATCAACTGTAGATAGTTAAAACAAACAAGAAATAACTATTACTTCACAGATTTTAATTTCATTTTAGTATTATAAGTAGCTCCCAAGTCACATTGTTTGCTATGCAAAACTAAGTCCACATGAACCCATTGCATGGAAATATTGATAAGACAATGGGTGAAAAAATTTTAAAACAGGAATGAAAATCGATGTTTCTCAAAATGTGCACTTTGAAAATAATTCTTCTCTTTTGTATTTAAATAAAATTATACAGCCTTAAATTAATTTATAAAAAAGAAACAGAATGAATATAACTAAAAAAATTTATCTTAATAAAATTAAAATTTAAATAGTTTTCAGTCAGTAAAAATATCACCTTTTCTGATGATTCCAAACACTCCCATACCATATATTAGTTAATACTGTCCTTAATTATATTCTACTGAGTGATTCATATTAGCATTAGCATTTTTGAGATTATTTTTTTTACATTCATGAATTAATAAAATGATTTACATATCACATTCTTTTTTATCTTAAAACAAAAAAGTTTTTAATGAAGAAATTTTAAATTAAACAACTGATATTAATTAATGCAAGTTTAAGATCAAAATGAGTTGTTTTTCTTCCATTCTACATATTTAACTAACATACATTTAGAAAACTAATTTTTTAAGTGAAAAATATTTATTACATATGAATTATAATTGAAAGGGTAGAATTTGAGCAATCAGAAGTTCAAATCTTTAAGCAGCTCCCATACTTATGTATGTTGGTGGCAAAAATGCAAAAGTGATAAAAGCGCAAATGCTAACGAAAAATTTAAACTGCAAAATTTAGAAAATGATATATAGATTGGAATAATTAACAAAAATCAAAACGATTACAGCAAAAGTATTATCAAAGAAAAACAAAATGTTATGAAATAAATAAAAATGATAATGATACCTTTGATAATTCAATACCACTGCACTGTTCGCAGAGATACTTCTCCACTTTGCCATCAACACCTACACAGTCACAATGCTGCCACACCTAGAAAGTCCGAAAAAAAAGTAATTAATCGGAAATATAATCTCTAAAGTTTAATATACCAATAGGAAATTCATTAAGCAAGCCTGGACTTACAAAGCATTTTTCGCATTGAATCATCAGGCCTTCATCCTTATAAATATTGCAGATACACCGAATGACTTCATCATCTTCCTCAGTTTTATTCTCTGAAAGAAATAAACAGTCCAATCATCAAACTTTTCAGTGTTAATAATTATTTATTTCTCTAATAAAAAAATTTATTTAGTATATTTTATCAAAAAGAATCATGAACTAATGTTAACTGGTAAAAATAACTAACTAGCATACACTACTTCAAGTCATATTTGTTTAAAATTTGTATAATCATTTTCATCTAACTATTTTGTTGAGAAGATGGTTAAAAACAATTTCAAGCAAGACAGATTCTATTAAAAGTCAAATTCATGAAAAACAAAACTATAATGGTTAAACTAATAATAATAATGAATCAAAAGCTAACTTATAATCAAAGAATAATCACTTTTGAAATTACAGAATTTGTTTGACCTATATTCTCATGAATTTTACTCAGAGGGTAAGAAAGACATATGTAGCATAAATATAAGATCACACTTCAAACATTGTAATAATTTAAAACAAATTTAAATTGCTAATTTTTTTAGGTTTTTTCATTCTACAAAAATATTACAACTTCAAATTTGTTATGTATAATAAGAAATGAACGTAATTAAACATAATTAGAACAAAACCTAAAGACTTATAGGAAACACTCAGGCACATGCACAAGCAAAAAAAAGTGCATTATCTGAATGAAAGCAGGAAAATAACAAACCATCAGCTTTTGAGGCAAACACTGACGAGAATGAATCGCCCAAAATGTCTTCAAATAGGATCATAGCATCAGTTTTAGCACCATCGTAGACTTTCCGAAGGAGGGAAATCTTGTGGCCCAAATCAGAAGTCCTTCCATAATAATCCTAAAACGTAAACAGCAATGATTTTGCAAATATCTTGCACATAAATAATGTGCGGAATAAAGACTACTTTGGAGGAAGCAACTCTACAGAGAGAGAAACAAAAATTATTCTTACTTCTGCATTCTCAAACAACCTTAGGAAATCATCTTCAAAAGCATCAACACTTTTATACTGGCCAGTGATTATATTTTTTTCTATTGTAGTAAAATCTATAGGAAACTTGATCTTGTTATAATAGTCAGAATTCCTAAAAAAATATCAAAAAGATATTTTTTTTATAAATTCTATTTTACATTTAACACATAACTAGACAAAATATTTATTAAATATCATATATTTAATTCAATAATATATCATCGGCTTAAGTGGAAAACTATTTAAGATCTCATAGTTAATAAATAAAGCCAGAATTCTCTTTCAAGGATTTTTTTTTAAATCTGGTAATTTAATTAAACATGTTTCTTTGTTTCATTACTGCTTTGTCTCAACGTCAATAGGTATGTTTGAATTCCTAGAATTATCAACCAGCCTACACAACACATTAGTTAAATTTCGAGGTATCTCAATCCCCCCTTTTCATTTGTTTTCAAGACAAAACAAAGGAGCTCCCCCTTTCTTTCACTATGCTTTAAAATCCTTTTTAAAATATATCTATTAAAAAGTTTTCTCAAATGTTTTTGTACTTTTTTTTTAAGTATTTATAAATATTTTACGAATTTATTACTTTTATTACTTTTCAAAGTAAAATATAATTTAATAGCGACATCTTATTTCACATATATGTTTTAACTCTTTTCTTAAAACAAAACTTATAAGAATCCTGTGGAATTAAAAAGTTAATCTTAATTTCACTATGTATGGGAGGGAGGGGAATTAAAATGTTTCAGCAACCAAACTAGGCATACTAGCTGATCATGAAACAAATTAAATTGTCCAGCTTTTTTCCTTCTTTTTTTTTTCTTTCAATGAAAGAAGGCATTATAAAGAAAATTTCATTCATATTTTTACATAAAATAGAATAAGTCTTTACATCCAAATAGTCTACACTGTAATACTAAATAGTTTATATACAATACTATAATTACTGTTCATTATTAACATTCTAAAGTCTGCTATTGTTAAGAATTTCAAATAGAAGTTAATGGATAAGATGTTTTTTTAAAAAAGATTTTTTATTAACAGTTTGTAATAATTTTATCAAATAATTTTGGTTAATTAGTAACAAATTCTAATTAACCAAAATTATTTGATAAAATTTGTAAATAAATCTTAGAATTTAATACTGTAATCAAATAACATTACACTTCATTGGCTTATTAACTGGTGTTGCAAAAGTCAATTTAATCAGGTATTGTAAGAAATTCAAATTTTACTAAACCGAAATATATTTTTTAATCTCAAATTATGATTATTCTAAATTCTAATTAGACTAAATCAGCAATTTAATCAGAGATTTCAAATTATGATAGCAAGCTACATATAGCTATAAGTTGACAGTCAATTCTGAAAGCAAAATTAAAAATAAACACTAAATGATCAGTTTAATTTATAAAAATTTCAAAATTATCTATACAATGCATTTTCCATTTGTTTTAGTAGATTTTTTCAAAAAATTTTGGGCACCAAAACTGATTTGTGGCATTTTTCTTTAGAATGGTCTGTATAAATATACTATTTTTCACAGACAAGATTATATTATATTTCCATTCAATTATATTGCTATATATCTCAACAAAATATAAGTTCACTTTGTTCTTCCCTTAATTTTCAATAAGACTTAATTCAAACATTTTATTTCTTTAAATGTATACAAACAACAATTCAAACATTTTATTTCTTTAAATGCATACAAACATTTCATTAAATGCAGTCAAATTACCAATGTCATGTTCAGACAAATTAATACCAATGTGAAATTTTCCTATTACATACTAAAGATAATTAAAATCTTACATTACTTTAATTGCAAGAAAATTGATTTCAGAATTCAGTCTTGCATTTCAAATGCATAGGTGATTATGGCCTTATCACTTATTTCCAGTCATATTGTTTTTCAAAGCATAAATGGCATTTGTAATAAGAATAATTGAATTAATTTTATATTTCAAGTTTAAATTTTAATTCTTCAAACTTTCTTTTGCAGTAAACCGTCTTTGATAAAATAGTCTAGTAAATAATTTTTAATGCTATGATTATTCTTTTATTCTGAAATTGCAATTTGATATATATATATATATAGATACTTGAGAAGAATTGTTTAATAATTTTTTAATCAATTTCATGCAGATTTGCCTCATTTATATTAATTGTCATGATCGGTTAAGTAAATAAATAATGCCCCTTTTAATTATATTCATTCTGTACAAACAAGTCATAGTTAAAATATTATATTCTGCTGTGTTTAGATTTTTTTAAAAATGTTTCAGCATGATGTTATTTTTTAAAAAGTGAATATGAAGTTTTCATTATCTCTTTCATAGAGACAATGACAGGAAAAACATCTAAAATTTTAACTCAAAAAATAAATTAATTAAAATTAAAATTAATGTAGTCGCTTTAGGAGCACTTACTTTCTTTTGGAGGGCAATTGGAAGAAAGGACTGGATAAATTTGCACCATCTTCACCTAAATCATAAAAATTCATAGATCATTAAACTTCTGTTATTTTTTAAAATACAGGACATAAAGACACATCAATTAAACCATTTCACTCCAAAAAAATAATTAGATGCATAATTATTCACCTAATACAAAGATTCGTTTATTGCTATGAAAAATAAATATACATAATTCTTTCAAGTCGAATTTCTTTGAAAAATTTACAGCCCTTAACCATTATGTAAGTATTTTTAACAATTCAATTTGAAAAATAAATAAATAAAACATTAAAATGATGCACAATCTTGAATGGTGAGCCAGAGGCACCATCAGAGTGCAAAAGGTTAAATATAATGAATCCTCTTTTTTAAAAAAAAATTCAGGAATGACTATAGTATTATAATACCAAAAGGCACGAAATATAAAAAAACAAACAGTTTAACATTATGATTGGCTTAATTTGTATAGTTCAGTTATCAATTTTTAAAGAAACCAGGATAGAAATCTTAAGAATAATATCAAGATATTCATTAAACAATTAAAGATTTGCTAATAGCATTGATAATTCAAGCAGTCTGTTGTTTCAGTTATCTGCAGTAACAATTCACAAACACTCAAAATCATTAATGTTCCTACTTTAATAATCCAAGGAAAAATTATTAAATAATCAGACTTTTAATGATTAAGTAATAGTGATAAATAATTTGGAGATTGTACATGACTAATTCTAGAAAATATTTTAACATACCAGAAATTCATTTAATAATCTTCTTAATGACATTATAAGTAAAGTTTACTTTATAATGAGCGATTTCTGGAAGCCAGCTAGTTCATACATCCCATTAATAACTTTATTTTAATTTTGCTGATTTGAGTTTTGCAACTTATTTCATTTTTGATAAACTGAAAATACTAACTGCTACAAAAAGGAAAAAATAAATAAATAAACATTAAAATGCAAAATATTTATATTCAAAAAAATTTAAAAAATAAAAATACATCAAATATTTTACATCTGATGGAGTTGATGGATCAGGAATTAACAGTCAACCAGTAAAATAGAATGATTCTAAAATAAGCAACAAGTAGAATGATTCTAAAATAAGCAACAAGTAGAATGATTCTAAAGTAAGCAATTTAATGAAGACTATTATTTTATAATGTCTAATTATTTTCTTAAATTGAAATAATTATGCATTTTTCAACAAGTTAAATAATAAATTAATTGTAACCCATACATGAAACAACATAGGTTTAAAACAAGCTATAAATGTTTTGAACCTAAAAATAAGCATTAAAAAAATTACTAACCCAAAGCAAAAGGGGAAAGAATTATGTTTTTATTTTAAAATATCCTCTATGAAATCAATAAATGTACAACAAACATTTAATGTTCACTAATAACACATCAATACATAATTTTTTTTCTTATATAATAAAATTTTATTATAATATATAATGTATACTGTTTCCTCATATAATTACATTTTAAAATAACAATACAAAAGTAATAATTTTTCCCCTTGACTTGGTACATATGGCTATAAATTAACAATAAATGTGAAAAACACCTGAATCATCTATCCTTGCATAAATAAATATCAGATTCCTAATCAGTTTTTCCCCTCTTTTATAAATAAATCAATAATGAATTCTTAAAAATTCTGACTTTGCTTGTAATATTATACATTATTAATGCAATGTGAAAATAGAGGGTACTAAATGCTGTTCAATTTACTCTTAAATATAATGATTAGAAAATAATTTACCTTTACAAGAAGTAACTGCAGTAAAAATATCTTTGAAAACTTGAGCTAATTTAGCAGTTTTGGCTAATTCTGTATTCTCCTCAGCATTCGCCAATCTTCTGTAAGAATAAAAACTTTTTTATGGTAAAATGACTCCAAAAAATTGGCAGAAAATTATATTATTCTATACTGCAAAATTAAAAAAAAAAATACAGAACTACTTAAAATTCTATCATGATTAATAAGAAATTAGATTACCTTGTTTTAACAGATCTTGATGTATTCAAGGCAGTAAATTGAGCGTGAAATGCATCTAAAAATTATAAAAGCAGAATTAAAACATATTCACTCAATTTTAAAAATAAATGCAATTATATTATAAATAGATGACTACAAGCTAAAAAAATATTGTAAGACTTTCAAAATAACAGCAATGCAAATACTTAAAAAATAAAATGAAATCCTTTGAAGTTAGAAGCAGATCATGCATTTTTCTAGCTTGATTTGAAATTAATTACTTTTAGAAAATGTTAACAATACAACATACAGGATATATTAATATTTTATATGTTGTAAGAATAACAAGATAAATTACATATAATAAATCCAAAATATGTCAGTACTAAAAATTATAAATAGTTGATTAATAAATTAGCAGGAATTTACACTATACTTTTATAATTAAAACAGCAAATAAATTAAAATATTTTAACTAGCCTATTTAAATTAAGTATTCCTTTACATGACAATTACATTTCGCTTCCATAGCTTGCATTTTGTGAAATATGTTTCTTTCTTTGTTCCTTTTTTTCTGTTTAACAAGTAAAAATTTATTCCCAAGATCCCAAAAAGTTTTAAATGGCATATTTGTCCATTAAATAGATTTTGAAGTCAAAGATTTCTTATTTCAAAGCATATACCCCATCCCCCACTTTTCTCTCTCTCTCTCTCTCTTTCTTATGATCAAAAGAACTCTATACTTACTTTTATACTTTATTACATTTTTGAACTTTTTTAAAAATATACATTAATAAAAAAATATATTATAATATATATTATACTTTTAAATATATATTATAAAGATGATTTTCTACAGAAAACCAAATAAAAAAAAGAAATATGAATGGCATTTTACTTTGCAGTTATCTTATACTGCATTTTTAATATAAACGAAAAATAATTTTATTTTATTTAAGTTAATACTGTTATCCTATCCAGGGTTTTTAGTATTAATTTAAAAGAATTTTATTGAAAGAAAAAAATAAGTTCAGCACTAACAAGTTTATATACAATTACTTTTTTAATAAAATAATTTATTACAATTTAATTATTGTGCTTTTTTTATCAGCCCGGAATTCTATTATTTTCTTGTATCACAATGT
This sequence comes from Argiope argentata, assembly GCA_026289955.1. Taxonomy (NCBI): domain Eukaryota; kingdom Metazoa; phylum Arthropoda; class Arachnida; order Araneae; family Araneidae; genus Argiope; species Argiope argentata. The sequence continues at coordinate 336,021 of JAOUZG010048433.1, forward strand.
ATTTTCAAAAATATTTAAACCTAAAACTGTCTCTTAAGATCTTGTTGAACTTTTGTTTTTATCTGCAATAGAGGCTTGTTATTCATAATCAGGGTCTTATGATGTAAAATTAATAGAACTCATTAAATAGTTATTCAATTCTTCATATACTTTCATTTACATCACTTTTAAGTATTATATAACTGCACAATTTAGTGGCCACTCATCATAGCTTCACAACTTATGAAAGTTGAGATAGCCTAGCTGGTAGGGTGTTGGACTTGCAACCCTTAGTTAGTGAATAAAATAAGAGATCTCCACGGGCTAATCAACTTATAAATTTGTCGTGGCCACAAAGTCCTCCAAGTCAAGACAATACAAATGGAGGTACTTGATCAGAAGTGATCATTCTCTGATTCAGATGTAAATCACAATCTGTAAAGGAATGAATGAATGAATGAATGAATGAATGAATGAAAAAGGTTGTGATGGACGAATTGCAAAGTCATACTCTTGGTCCTAGAGTGTATAGTAGAGTATTAGAATCAGCAACTTCATAAGTGGGCTTGTTTATGAAAGGGCCATAAGAAACAACAATTAAAAAATGTATAAATATGGAAACTAAATATCAAAGTACCTTGATTGTTGAGCTCATTTTCTCTTTCAGCCTCCTTTTCCGCAGCCACTCTCGCTTGGTCTTTTGCTTTCTTCACTTTCTCATAATTCCTGAGCAGAAAGCAGTGATGCTTTTGTACATAACACCGTTGTTGATGAGACATGGGTTTCATTTGAATGGTGAAGGACTGACGATTATATGGAAGGTACTCATTCTTGATATGCTAAAAGGAAGATGTAGGACATTCAAGTTTAGAAAAATACTTATTAATACAATTCAGAAGTTCATAGGAGATGTAAAAAATTAAGTGTAAATCCTTAGTTTATGAAAAACAAAACAGATCATGAATCTTTTATAATAGTAAAATACATAGCAACAAATCTGGATAATTATTCCGTTCATTTTATGTTAGCAGTGAAAATTTGTACAGTTCAGAAAATTTTTCAAAAAATTGATGGCAATGTCAATGAAATTTTAAATACAATCAAGTAGTAATAATTTAAAAGAAAGATCAATGCTTTTCTATGTTTACAATCAAAAATATTACTACACAATGTCATGTTTTAAAATCAAAAAATAATCCTTTTCATAATAACAATTTAGTTAAAATACCTTTTTTTTTTTTTTTTGCTTGATTTTTCAACAATACATCTCCTTAAAGTAGTGAGATTCCAACAATTTTCAAATTTTTATTATAAATTAAATAAATAAGTTTATTCCACTTTCATAGATGTAAGTGACTATTTTGATAAATGTTTTGATAAAAAAAAATGGTAATACTTATAATTTTTGTATAAAATGGATTGAAAAACCTTAATGGAGCCAATATATTCCTGTTCAATAACAATTTTTATAAAAAATGTAATGTGTTTCATTTTATAAAAAAATTTAAAAGCAAAAATCTTTTAATTCAAGTTTATAAAATGATTTCAACAAAATACACACATATCGAAATCAGTATATTTCAGATTTCTGAATTGACAAAGTTATCTTTCTTTCCAGTCTTTAAATTTTGGGATAAGACTGATAAATAATTTGAAATTTAAATTTTTTTTTCTCATTATGAAATATCAAAATAACTACAGGATATTTCTAAATAATGAACTAATTATTAAATTAATGAAAAAGAATTTAGCAAGAAGCTATAGAATATAATAAGAAATTATTATGCCAAATTTGTATAGAAACTTAAGTATTAGATTAAATTCCATAAAAATTTAGAATTTGAGAAACTTGAATTCAGAGATGAAAATAATAATAAAACATGTATTATAAATTATAAAAATCAATGTAACCTCCCACAGAATGAGCTTTAAAAAAATTGAGGCGATTTCATAAAGAATCGGAAAATATCTAACGTTTATACAAAAAACACCTCATTTTTAAAGAAGTTATAGTACTTTTTACTACAGTTCAACATAACCTTAGTTTACTTCAGAAATAAGAAAGTGAATTTTAAATACCTCAAAAGTTGACTGATAAATGAAATTGAACGCTTATATTTTTAATAGCAATATTATGTAATAGGAGTCTCCATTAGGATTACTCATATACATATAATGAATTAAAAAGGTAACATTGTTAGGTGTAATATCTGTCATAGTTCCAAACTTAAAAATTATGTTTCACTGTGAGAAACAAAGGTATCAAGTTATGCATACAATATTTACTTTAAAATACTGGAAACAAATAGCAGTTAATAGTTAGTAAGAAAACCTTTCTAAAAAAGTTCTAAACACAAATTACAAAAAAGGCTAAATATAATTATTTTCTTCACTTATAAATTTTTAAATAATTTTAAAACATGCAAAATATTAAAAATAAAAAATGAATAACTCAAATTATAATTTTCTCCCTTTAGATGCTACACATTTAATTTATAAATAAAAAGAAAATTAACTTACTTCTTTTTGTATCTCTACAGGTCTCTCATCTTTCCTTTTCTTCGGCCTTCCAGGACCCTTCTTCGAATCTGCAATGGCCTTACTCTGTTTCACTTGCCTTATTTTCTCCTTAGCTTGTCCATTCAACCTTTGGGAACGACCACCAATAAAACCACGGCATTTGGGACTGCCACAACGACATAATTGCTGGAGTGAATGAAAATTTTATGTTAGTCATATTAAATTCAAATCAAGCATAATCTATTCATAATTATTTTGTAATTATCAAAATACAATAATTACAATCTCAGGCAATGAGAAATGTTATCCATGTATTATGGAAAAAACTGTTTTTGATTAATATGAAAGAAATTCCTGTAGCTTTTTTTTTTTTTTACAGACTAATATTATTACTTTTTTATGATGATTTTGCTGTTTTCTAATAAGCTTCTGAAGTAACAATTTTCATCTTATTTTTAAATTCAAACAGTTCTCTAGTTAATCTGATAGTTCTATAGCTTGTTTCTTTTCCTTCTTGATAATTTATATTTAAAAAATTTAATTACTCTTAGTTACAATGATGGCCCCTACAATGATAAAATATGTTATAGTTCTTATGGAATTGCTATTCCTAGCAACACAAAGTTAATAAGAACAGTTATTAAAAATCTGCACAGTTTTTTCAGACAATGTAAAACATTTTATCGTAATAATTCATTTTCAAAGTGAATGGTGCTGCATAAAAAGATATTAGTAAACATAGTCTTTTTAATATTTATTCATGAAAGTATTAGTAAGTATGAATAATATTAAGAATGCATAAATATAAAAGTGTGTAAATATAAGATCATTTACTCCAGGGAATTATCTCATCCTTATGAAGAATTTGATTTGATTTGAAATTTTGAAGGGATAACTAAGTGTCAAATTTCATTCATCTTGTTCTATGTTTTAATTAATGTAGCAGAGTTCAAAGGTATAATGCAAAATTATGTAATAAATTAACATTAATTGATTGATGCTGTATTATTTCAGTTCAAGGTCCTTTTGTTGAATAAACTGTACAAGCTGATTATTCAGATCATAACTGTAAATTTGTTTTGAATAAAATATTAAAAAAACATTGCAGTGAATAAAACAAGAAATAGCCTTAAGCTAAAAATGTATGTGATCAACATAAAATACATAATTCTTTTTTAAATGTAAAAATGAGTATATGTGGATTTTTGTCCAATTAAAAATAACAAATCACAAATGCTAAACTAAAATGTTTGAATCTCATTGAACAATCTACTAAAGCATGACTTACAGATAAAACAATAATAAATATATACATTTTAAGTTAATTTATGATGCAGAAAAGTTAACTTAAACTATATATACTTGATTTTAATTCAATGGATTTTATTAATTTAACTGTGGATGATAAAAAGTCTGGATTTTATAGCAACCCTTAAAATATGATTGACTATTATGTTAATTAAATTCAGTTTAATTCTCTTTAGAAAAGTTGCCATTTAATAATGTTGGCTCTTGAAATGGTATAATAGAAATTGAACAAAATAAAAAGTATTAAATTTGTGTCAACATATTTTATAAATCATCTGCCAAACATAAAATATTTACCTGGGTTTCCAGATTGTAATTAATAAAATTGTAATCATAACAAAGTTCTGTATTGGGGAAGATATCACGAAGAGCAAATAATCCAACTCTATAGTGGCCATTCACATACCTATAAAAAGAAGCATGAATAAAAAATTTCAATATTTAAAGTTAAGAGAATTTTTATATTCCAATTTATAAAAATATTTCATGAGGTTAGCAACAAAATGCATTTAAATTTGGTTAAAATAATGCTACAAACAAAATCATTTATAACCAGTCATATTTTTTATTTATAAAATAACAAAGTTTAAAAAGAAGACTGGAATTAAAATATTTAATATAACTATTGCTTTAAAATAACATTTTGGCTATCAATACAAAAATAAATTGAATAAGCTACATTTATCTAAACTTATCAACTAAATGAAATAAATAAATCAATAATTAAAAACAATTTAACAATAAGAATGTTATGATATATCCATAAGCTAAAATAGAAAAAAAAGAAGCTTATTTATTCCTAACTTAATATTTCAATTAATAACTTAGCTAATAACTAGTTTATATTTATTTTTGGATGTTAAAAATTATTCATGAAATCCATTTGATGTAAACTTTTTTTGAGTATAAAGCCATTAATATTTTACATTACTAGAGCATTTATTTACTGAAAAAGGACTTATAATAACAAGATTAAAAAAACTATAATAATTGATAAGCTTCAATACTTTTTTTATGCATTAATGATAAAATTTGAATGCAATTTCTTTATTAATTGCAAATCTATAAATTGATAACTGTTAAAATAAAATGTAAACATTTCCTGAAAAAGATAAGGATTTTCATGACAGCTTGTTTCCTAATCATTTAATTAGATAGAGCAAAGTTTGTTTTGACAAAGTTGCAACCGGAAGAGAAAAAAATATCCCTATGTTTCTCCTATGTATAGATATATGCATGTATATATATATATATATATATATATGTACCCATAGTATTAGAGGAAGAGCATATATAATACTTGCATGCTAGTTGCAATAGAATAATAATACTCTTCTAGCATTTATTTATCAGTGGAAAAAAAGCAAAAGGATGTAAACAACAATTAACAAGAACTTGAAATAGCAGCATATTAAAAGAATGTTTATATTTACTAACAGAAGAAAAAAGTCTTTATTATTTCCTAAAGTTATATGAAAACAAATTAATATGTTAAAGGATTAAAATACCCATATTCTTTCATTTAAAGCCACTAAAAATTGAAAACTCACGTAAAATAAAACCAATTAACATCCCAGCTATTTTGACACAAATCATTTGAGAAAAACTTAACAAAAAGCATAATTTATTATTTTTATCAATTAATAATCTCTGGACATCAATTTCTGCACCTTTGTCCAATTTCAGTCATTGGTTTTCTTTTATTAATACAAATTTTGGAACAATTTAATTTCCCGTTTTGTGTTTGTTAGATCCTTTTTTTTCTTTTTTTTTTTACCTCTTCCAGAACTTCATTCTTTTTTCCAAAGTTCATAATATCCTATATGTGCTATATTTATGCATTGTAGTAAATTTCTTGATTAGAATATTTAAGACCACTCATAGAAGTTTATTTCTTTTTATCCAGTTCTTTGATCAAATGTAGCATTTCTATCAGAAAATAACATATTCTTATTTCTGTAGAACAAACATACCCTTATGTATATCTTTGTTCCCAGACATGTTGCCAAATAAAAATACAATAATCATTTTACCAATTTCTCAAAAATCAGAAAATTCTTAGGACATCAAAACATACAATGTAAACCATCTAAATGGATTTCTTCATAACATTGATCAAGCTTTTTTTTTAAATTTACTTTTTTTTACAAAGAAAATATTAATCATGCCATAAATTTGTGGTTTGGAATATAGAAACAAATCAACATTTCACTTTTCACATAATACAACAATGTTTTTGAACACAGATCTAAACAGGATACCGATTTTCAAACACTACAATTTTTGGACTTGCATTAAAATATTATTTTTGTGTTTCACCTTGTTAAAAAATGTTTTAGCTCAATTTCAATGGCTCTACAAGTAATCAAATAGCTCTAATCTCTATTCCAATATTGGTACTTTTTTTCTATCTTGGAAATGAGAAATGATGCCCACAGAAGAAAAAAAAAAGAGGGGAAATAGAAAAACGCTAAGATTATAAGAATAGTATTAGACAACAGTTATCCTTCAATATTTAAAGACTTCACTGTTTTTTAAATGGTTGATAAAAAAAAAAACCCCTGAGAACTTTGAAATTTTTGGTGTAGTTTCCTGGTTTTAAAAGAAAAAAATTCCCCTTGTTTTTCCAGTTCTTACTGGAAACACTGGACATCTTGTTTAATCCATTTCATTTAAATGATAAAGATTAAAATATATAGTAATTGTAATTATAAACATTTTAGCAGGTAGTGAATAAATAATAATAATGCATTTTTAATTCTTATATGCAAAATAACTTAATTTTCATGATTTATAAAAAGAATTAAGTTCCATCTCAAAAATCAACCAGCCAGAGGATCGAAGAATTGATGTAGCATACACTTAAGATTTAGTAATCAAATAAAATGAGTTTCTGTATAACAGATTAATGATTTTAATAACAGAGTTTTAAATAACAGGCATTATAACAGTAAGGCTATATGAATAAAAATAAGTACACACCATTTTTGCATTTCACAATTAGGTTCACATGAATGATTCACAAATCGGCCTTCACCAGCCATGCGGTAGCCATCAATGACTGTTCCAGAGTCCAAACTCAGGCAGTAGTGATGCTGGTCATTGCGGTAGCGTTCAGCCATGCGATGTCGGAATTCTGTGTCACTGACCACCTCACCAACATACTCCAAAATGAATTCACCTAAAATGCAAATAAAATGAAACTAAGACATATTTCTCAATAAAAAATTACATATATATATATATATATCTCAATATTAAATTATATAATTACTAGAGATTTTCACCAACTGCTTGCTTTTGTCAACCTTGATGTTATTTGATATTTACCCCTTGTTCCTCCTTTCCAGTTGACAAGTTTTCAAACTTCACTCAATGTTGAAAGCTTAAACTTTCCATGGAGACAACATACATTTGCCAATCAGCTTAATTCCAAATCAAAACTCAAAAGCAATAGGAGCAATATTTGCTCATATCTTCACTATCTAAATATTGATTCAATGTTTGGTCGCTAACATAGCATTTTATCAGCCATTATTTTTGTTTCTTTCCAAACTGTCAGATTTTCATATACTCTTTCTTCATCTGCTATCGCTGGAAGCCCCATTATTATTCTAAAATAGTAATGTAAAATTAACATGTGTATTGCTTCAATATTCAAACATCATGCTATTAGACAAAAGAAAAATCCATAACCCAAAATCATTAGTGTGGCCATAAATAGCATGTCTAACAGCAGAATCAACAAATAATATTATTTTAAACTCATTTGTTGTTAATTATACCTTTGCTTCTTTTTTTTTGTTCGCATTTCATCTTTGATATGAATACTCACTACAACAATAAAACTTTTCATTGAACATTTGAAACAATACTTGCAAAACAAACCTCAAATGTTCATGTCGCCATCAGTATAAATACTCGCTACAACAATAAGAATTTTTAATATATTTCAATGCATTTCAAACAATATTTGCAAAACAAACCTCAAATGTTCTTGTCACCATTTCACCATTGGTAAAAATACTCGCTAAAACAATAAGAGTTTTCATTGAGTATTTAAGACAATATTTGCAAAACAAACCTCAAATGTTCTTGTCACCATTTCGCCATTGGTAAAAATTTTCGCTACAATAAGAATTTTCATTGACTATTTAAAAACAATATTTGCAAAACAAACCTCAAATAATATGGGTTATGGTATGGATAAAATATAGATCTCAATGACAGATAATCATATTCCTCAAAATATAATTTAAGAAAAGTTACTTCAAAAACTCCAGAAATATAAGAGCTTGATCATTACAATTTAAAAACAGGGATAACAAAAAAAAAAAATGCTAATTTTAAAGTTCAAAAATAAATACTTTTTATTTAACTGTTTATTTATTTTGAAGATTGACTTTGTTTATTCTGACAGATTGGTTTAACAAAATTCTACAAACCAATTTCCAAATTTTTTTAGGAATTGGATATAAAAATAATCACACTTGTCAATCTCAAAAAAAAAATGTAACACTTCTTATAAATTTTATCTATATCATCAAAAGTAAAAGATTATTGGCATAGGTTTGTATTAAAGTATGCTTTGCCAGTAAAAGTGTTATTTTAAAAAATACATCTTATTTTAAAAATTGCTTTAAAAATATATTGTATGAAACAAGATAAACAAAAGGATCATTTTGAAGTAAAGTTTGGTAAGAAGCATTTAAAATCAGAAATTATATATATATATATATATATATATATATATTCAGTTTGATATGAAGAGCAGAATTCCACAACTGAAATAATAACAGCTTTAAATTCAATTTAACAAACTTTCAGCTTAATAAAAACTACACAACTCTCTGAATTAAAAAAAAAATTGAAAAAACAGAATGAGAGACTTACCACTTCGGATAAATTCTGTAGTACGTATCCCCCATCCACGATCCTTCGTCATGAAACGTTCCAATCCAGGACTCCATTCATGCTTAGCAAATCTCTGGTTAGAACACATATCTTTGCAAGGACAAAGCTGTGGCATGCACTCAACATACATCATCCTAAAAAAAGTTCACAGGCAGATAAATATAAGGAGCGAAAAACCATAATCAACAGTTAGAAACTATTTTCCAAAGTTAATAAATATTAAATTATTACGAAAAGAAGAATAATCCAAAAACTATTTTTATATGTAACTTACATTCTTATATGTTCTTATATATATGATTTTAAACATTTTATTGTGAATAAAATTTGCAATACCTACTTAAGAGAAATTCACAATTGAATTTTGAAATATGTAATTTATAATGCAAATAAAATTTTAGTTATGGATAGAAATAAAAAAGAAAAATACTTAAAACAGATTCAATTCCAATTGATTAATATCATAGCTAAATACAATTTTATGAATTTTAAATTATTTGCATTCTGAAAATGGTAATAGTTTTAATGTTTGTTATTAAATATCCATGAAGTAGAAGGATAAATAACATAGTCTTTCAGAACAGGAAAAAAATGGTAAATAAAACTCCAAAAATCATTTTAATTTGTAATCTTTATTTTTTATGGCAGAAAGATTACAAAGCTCCTCCTCCCCCTTCCCCAAGCTTCTGCAAATAGAACTGAACATAGTAAGATACATTTTAAATGTGTAATATCATAAATTAATATGTATGAACAAGTATAAAGTGCAGTAAACCAGTCGATGTCTTTTCACAGGTATCTCTATAATATAGTGCTGTATAGCTATCGGTTACATAACACTATTATAAGTGATAAAATTTTTATGCAAGAAATTTAAATGAATGTAAAACAATGCCCTCTTAACAAATCCATAATTTTCTATAGTTTATAAATTAATATAAAGTTAACATTTCATCTTTATTATTCAGTTATATACTCTTCCTGTTTCTCTTTTCAAAACATTATGCCTTTGTGAAACTAAATTTCCAAATATCTTAAATAAAAATAAACAGGGAACACAGTTTTAGCCTCAGTTCAAAATTCCTGCACACACAGTTTGAAAAATCACAACTGGTAAACAATAAAAGGACACATTTTCTGAACTAACCTAATAGATTTAAATCTCAATATATTCATTATGCATAATTACTTACAATTTTTTTACAATTTTATCCTTTACATTTTAATATAGTGTTAAAATTTCATTTATGAATATGAATGAACCACAAAAATTCTGAATATAACATCCTTTTATTATAAACACCTTATTTATAATGTTTATTAATTGGAAAAATGATTTTATGATGATACACTTATTTATTTCTAAGTGAAACAAATTTTAGCCTTAGAGAATAGGAAATAACTATAATGAATTATAAATATATAGGGTCTTTATTTTTAACATGGTTAGAGTAAAAACAAAAAACTGAAAGAAATAATTTTTCCAGGTATATAAGTGACACAGGGTAAAAATGTAATGACACATTGTGTTTAAAAGGTTTTAGAGCCTCTGCCTTAACATAAAATTTTAGAAAAAGCTTCATCATAAATTTCACAAATTCATGAAATTATTATATTTACAGAAGAAAAAATGGAATTAAAAGATAAAAATATTTAATATGCAATACAAAGTTAAAAGTCAATGTTATAAAAAATATCAAAAATTAAGATAAATGATAATGGTTTTTAAAAATTAAGAAATTAAATTTAGGAACAATTAAGAATAAACACCTTAGAAGAGTGAAATATATATAGCAAACCCTTTATTATTGTTATTATTCAAAAATAATGAAAAAGAATTTTGCATAGTACTGAGAGGATTCGAAACCAAGAAGGAATTAAAATTATTTCACAAATACATCAAATATAAATATTTTTTAATACCAAACAAAAAAAATGTAGTTATAAAACATTTCAATTTTATACCATATATATATTTGTTTTACCATAAAACATTTCAATTTTTTCATCAATAGGATTTTTAACTGTACACAACAAAAAATCAAAACAAAGACAATGAAAGATGTCAGATTATGGCGATAACTTTATATACCATTGTGATCATTATATATTTGTATGAATACATTCAGTTAAATAATTCTAAATTCTGCTTTTAATACAGTAAAAAAATCAAACTGCATAGATTTTAATAAAAAATATTTGTCATAATTATTCAGTAAACTAAAAATTTTATTTGAATTATAGTTTCCTTTCTTTTTTGTAGAATTTTTACCAAAACATTAAGGCATTTAGAAGCACTTATGATATTATTTATGATACAAAACCAACTTGCAGCATTTCACCAAATATAAATTTAGTTCTCACCAGCAACATAACACTGAAAATAATAAAACTATCACCTTAAAAATCTAAAACCATAATAATTTTTTCAAAGAAATAATAATTTTCTTTTTCAAGAAGTTATTATTCACATTCATATGCAAGGAATTACAATACCTGTTTAGGCATTCCATGCCGCAACCCTTCCTTCTCCCATCTTTAGGTGGAGCACACATGCAAGGTTGATGCTGGTCTTCATTCTTCGAATCAGGTTTAATGTCTACATAGACATCTAAAAGTGGAAAAATTAATGGTCAAATTAATAATTCCAGTTCAAGTGAATAGATTGATTCAATAATGTTGTAAACTGTATTCACACAATAAATCTCTTTTGTTCAGTGTGTTTGAAAGTTCAAACGAAAAAAAATCATCTTCATTAAGCCATCAACTTCTAATGAGTTTCATTAATCTCTTTTAAATACTGCATCATCAATTTTTTATTCCTTTGTATTCAAAAGTAAGGATCTCTAATTGGTATTGTAATGTCACATTAAGTCTCAATACTCTAGTTCAAAAATTTTAAATGACTGGGCTATGTCTGTACAAAACTTCCAACCTAATATTCTAAACTATGCATGAATTAAAATGGATTAAATTCTTATCAAAAGAATTTAAGAAAAATACTTTCGTATTTTAAAATGTTGCATTAAATGATAGTATCAACACATTAAACACAAGAAATATCAAGTTAGTGAAATTACCAAAGTGATTATTTAATACTATTTTCAAAATGAAAATAAATCACTTTCTAACAGGTCCATTAGATTTTATTTAAAAGTATATATGAATTAAAATGGTTTAGTAAAATGGCATAAATATATTGATATATTATCACACACAAAAAAAGCATGTTTGCATACATTATTCTGTTAAACTACAGAAATGAAGAAAACAAGGTTTTTTAAATTTTTACATGAAAACTTTAGAGCATAATTTATTTATTTAAAAGTTTATAGATAGTCATTGGGAAAACTGTCTTCATTTCTATAAAAAAAAACTGAGTGTTAGTATATATAAAAGGCCAAACAACCTTTCATAAGTTATGAACTAACAGATTTTCCCTCTCTACCACACCAATATCCAATTAAGGAATACACATAATTAGTGAAGAAAGAAAGGATCGGCTAATAAATAACTATAATTTCCTTAAATAATTTATGTAATGCAAGTCTGGGGCATAATATCAAATGAAAACATAAATAATCAAATAAGATAATAAAAATTTCAAAGAAGTTTTATAAGATTATTTAAATTTACTAACAGGATTTCTACATTAAGAAAATAAAATCCTGAAACCTGCTTCACAGTGGTATTTTTGACTTTTACATAAGGGAAATACATAAATGAATATGTGTATTTTAATCCCTATTAAATACAAGTACTTGTATTTAAAAAGGATTAAAATCTTTACCATTATATTTACTTGCATGTTAATCCTTATTAAATAATTTAAAATTAATTGCTCAATTCAGATGGTCTAATGTGTTGTACGTGTAATCAGCTAATTAGTTTCAACTTAATGGAATAATGCAAAAATAAATAACTGTGCAACATTAAAATTAAAAATTGTGCATTCACAATATGTTATATTCAAATTGAGGAATGAATTATGTTATAATTCTTCCATAAATTTACTGGAAATTGAAAATAGGAAAATTAACAAGAAATGATGTACAAATCGTCTTAGCATATCTTAGAAATAAAATAGCACAAATATGTCATTTAGTAATTGTATAAAGAGTGTGCTAAATAAATATACATACTTGTTCTTATTTTCTTGTAATTATTTGCTACTTCATCATTATAGACCAGCTACAAAATAAAAAAGAAATTACACAATTCGGATTTTAACAAATGCAACAATTAAAACGAATATTTTCTCCTTTTTTTAAATGAAAGATATTTAACTACCTGTTTATTCTTATACAACCACCACAAGTCAAAAGGTAACTTATATTCAGAACGTTTCTCTCGAAGGTACCTGCCAACATGTATAGGGGGAGGCATCAAGCCAAACTCATGATCTTCAGGAACATATTCTTTTACTTCTCTTGATCTTGATTTCTTGCTGCTGCTACTACTGCTACTCTTTTTGGCAATAGAACTGAAATAAATAGAAAAAAGGTCATTACACAAATGACTATTATTATGATAACCATATTTAAGTATAATAACCGAATTGGCCTTACTATCATCATTAAAAAATCTTTAACTCTAAACAAAATATAATTTAATTTAAAACATTTTAACATAAATATCAAATCAATTAATTTTAGAATAAGCCAATCAATAAATTTAACATTTCAAGATCTCGATTCTAGTCAGTTAGTTACTTTTTCTATACAAGACTGAGAAGTTTTGAAATGCTATTTATAAACATGAATAAAATCAAACTCAATAAAGTAACGCCAAACTTGCAATTTATATAAACCAGCAAATTGTAAAGAATCACAGGGGGTATTAAACAAAACAGGAACTTAGAAAAACTTAATAAGTAATGCTTTTTCCTGTAAAAAAAATTCTAATTTTTGTTCAACAAAGAGATTTAAAGATTTAAGAAGTAAAGGAAATTTCTTTTTAATACAAACCGGAAGCAAAAGAGAAACACATAATGCTTTAAAATACAATATACACAAAACATATTTCGAAATCAAATATAATTTAAAATAATGATAAAATAAAATAATCCTAGAAGAACTTTGTTTAAGCACTGTCAAGCAATAAAATAAAATTACTCTTCATTAAGACTGGAATTACTCACTAAGAATTTTGAAACATTTAATTATATTTGTTAAGCAGCAAGTGAAATTCTAATTTTGCATTTATTGATCATATCTAATTTCTGAAACAATCTGCATATTTCTATCTTATCTTTATAAAACAATGATAACCAGAATTTATTTAAACTATATCATCATGCATAACACCTCTCCATGCCCCTGCGACTATGATCGTTGAGATCATTTAAACAGTTTGATGGACAAATATATCATCATACAGAACACTTTATTCAATACAATGTACTTTAGAAGAACAAATCTTCATACATGTTCAACACATTCTTTGATAAGCTATAACCTCATGCCAGCAATAAAACATAAATACACTACTGGTTCATAATGAGCTGAAATCAAGTGGAGTTGGTAAGAGTATTCAGAAAATAACAGGCTTTTATGACCAGCTAATTTTCTGTAAATATTGGCAGTTTAATTTTAATTTGAATTTATGTGCTCTTTTCACAATTCATAAGAAACAAAAAAAAAAATGAAAATGAACATATGAAAGTATGTATGCTTATTAAAATTTGTTATTTTAATAAGCATGTATTTTATTTATTTATTTTTGTTAATGGTATACATGAATCATCCTAATGGAGTCAAAACACATAACAATATAATGCCATTAAAATCATAGTTATCCAGTTCATTTATCTTCCATTTTTCAGGATGCTACTATAACTTTGTTCTTTCATTTTTCAAGTTAACTTACAAGGTTAATGATACAAATCAAAATAATAATAATAATATAAAATAAAAGTATTTCTATTTTTATCTACATTGTTAATTTATGTTTGCAGCAGAAATATACAACTATGGTATTTCAAGATACATATTCTTTTTTAAATTATTAAGATTACTATTTGCGAGATATTAATAGCATTCATTTATATGCTTTTTTTATATATATTCATTACACATGCATATTTTATTTCAATAAATGTTTGTAATTAATTTTAAGCAATTTAAAATAAGTTTTGAAAAATTTGCAGGCATTTTGGATAGAATTTATTTTATGGTATAGTTAAATGAAAATTATAAAATTTATTTTATTTATTTGGATTTGTGTTTTTGATTACATAATATTTGTTTAAAACTTGACTTTTAAAAATTGAATTTTTTGGGGGGGGATGTTTGGTGTGTGTTCTAAAATATGTGTTTTATGAGAATTGAATTGGAATTATTTGTAAGATTTATAGTAATTTTTTTGAAGCTTTGTAATCAAATGTGATGCATTTTTCTGAAATTTTCAAAATAAAAAATACGAAGAAAAATAAAATAAATATCATTAGTAAGACATAATCCATTGCAAGTTTCATACAGCATAATTAATAAATACAAAAAAAATCTGTGTAAAAATTTGAAATTTTTTAAAAAGTATTTATGTAAAAAAATTCAAATTTTTTTAAAGAATTTAAATTTTAGAAACAAGTAGAAATAGATTAAAACTATTTGTAAGGCACAGTCATAAAGTTCAATTTCATATAAAATACAATTAAAATACACTTCTGAACATTAAAATTTTTTAAAAAGTACTTTTCCGTTAGCCAGGCGCAAACGAAAAATCGCCATTTAATGTAGAATTTCGCCAAATTTCTCAGTGATTTTAAAATGAAAAATTTTCAAATAATGTAGAATTCCTCCGAATTCCTTTGGGCGATTTTTCACTTGCACCCAGATAATAGAAAAGAATGTTTCAAAGAATGTTGCCTTAATGAGAATATAAGAATGTTTTACAATCTTCTTTTATATAAGATATGAACTTACGAATCTTGCTTGTAAAATGCAGAGTAAAGACCAGCTCTAAGAAATTTCTTTTTAGGGAAATGTACTTCTTTTCGCCGAGCTTTCCTAGGATCACTGGGGATGGATCTCCTACCAGAAGATGGCTCTGTTACAGGAATTATTTGTTGATACCTAGAAATCATAAATTAAGCTAACGTATCAAAATATTAACAAAATGAAACGATAAACTTTATTATCTGTTCGTAATAAAAAAAAATCGAGATCATTAATAAATATTTTTATAAATAAAATTGTTCACAAAATGATGTCTTTACACAAGAATATATTACATCTCTGTCAAGCCATATTATTTAATATTTTGGCTCTTCAGTCACTCATAACTCTAAAGAAGTAAAATGTTGGGATTTATAGCATCAATGACTGTTATCTCTTGTTTCCATATGTAAAGAGCAAAAAAGGTTTTATCAATTACTACAAGAGAGATTGCACAAACAAAAACACATTGAACTTTCAGTCAGTTAACAGTCACAAAGCAGTTTTGCTGATAAAATTAAGTACATATTTACTAGTTCCAGTGGAATGAAGAGGGACAATAAGACAGAACATTCCTGCAACATGGAATGGTGATAACGAAGAGTCTCAAAAAAGTCTCAACAGAATGTGATCAATAAAATTAATATATAATGAAATGCTTCATTACTTAAAGAGAAACTTGCAGATTGGTCTCGTCAGCAGTTATTTTACCCAGAACATTTTTGAAGGAGATATCTGGTTTATATGACAGTGGACAAGTTCACAATTTGTCTGTATGGTATACTTTTTACACAAGAGAACTATGTGTTCAATATCAATAATGCTATTACATTCACGACATAATCAGTCACTTATCAGAAATGATAGAAACCAAACCAAGTATGATTTACTTTTGCCATTATACAATTAGAAATTTTATGAAAATTGTTTTTGTTCATGATTGCAGTGCTTTCCAGTTGCAAAGAAAAAGTTCTGTTTTCAACTCAAATTGCTCTGAAGGATAAAATTCAAAGCCAGTTTATTGAGATAATAGACATGCAAATCACAGCAACAACAAGAAAATTATTTCTATAAGGAATTATCATTACAGAAAAAAAATTTGAAAAAAATTCTAGTTAGTGGGAACGAAATAAATATCAAGATTATTTTAAATTATATTTCTACTCATTCATTTGTTAAAATAGTATAAAAAATTATTTGTTTTATAAGGAGTCTAAATGGTTCATCAAAATGTTCTAGTCCCACTATGTCATAAAGGCACAGTTAAAGAAAGGCAGTTTTCATTAAGGGTCTATTACTGAACACTATAATAATACAATTAAAAAATCAATGAAATATCTGAGGGCAATGCATAAAAACTATTTCTGAACTGTATAATGTTTAATAGTACCATAGTATAACAAGACATTTATGGCAGATGTAGAAAAGATTTGAAAATGGGAATTTAGCATTTTTTAACATTAACTAAATAATTTTATTCTTTTGATACAAAATCAAAAACAATAAGAATCTTACTGGATAAAGAAAAAAATATGTGTTACATCTTACTTTGGTTCTAATTCATCTTCTTCATCAGAAAGCTTTGGCTTTTTAGAATCCAAACATTCAATATCGTTATCATCATTACCACTAGTCAAATCTAGAACTTCTATTTCGCATTTCTGGGCCACATTTTTCCTTTTCCTTCTAGACCTTGAGGACTCGGAATCCATATTTCCTGCTTTTACCACACTTTCAATCGAATCCATCATAGCATCCTCTGATGTGAGATCAATAACTTCCCCATTTGTTGCAGGTGCCACATCAAGAACTTCAACATTTTCATTGACAACAGGCTTAGCTTTTTTCTTTTTAACCCTAACAAACCCAGTTTTATTGAACCTCCTTTTCTTTTTCTGACCATTTACAACGACTTCAGGTGAAGTTGCCTCTTTAGTTGGTTTCTGAGCCTGCATTATTGCCTCCTTTACAAGTCGCTTGCGCTTTTGCCTGTATGCAACAACTGATTCCGCTACTTTTCTCTTAGGAGCTGCTTTTGCCAGTGTTTTGTTTTTCACTAATGATGCAAGGGGCACATCTTCAACATCATCATCTAATTTCTTAGAAGCATCATCCTTTGATGAATTATCAACTTCGAAGGTAGGAACAAAATTTTTCACACAGTTGTCTATCGTTTCACTATATGAGTCGTAAGTTTTGTTAAGTACATCAGTAGCTGTATTTGATTTGTTTTGTGATTTATTTTTTGATTTTGTACTTGATATTATTGGAGGTTTTTCAGATGGTGCCAAACCACCCATCATATGCTTACGGATACATTCTTCGATTGTCTCATCAAATGAATTAGCTATTCTCTTTACTAAAGACTGTTTTTGCACTGGAGCATCATGATTGGCAGGTTTCGGAGCTTGAACTTGATTTGATTGAACATGACATCGACGTTTCTTGAGTGGAAGACAGTTTTCGTTAACAGAAGTTTTGGACTTCTGATTTGGCAATGCTTTTGAGGTGGCTTTCGCTTTGGACAATCTCTTTGGCTTTTTCTTAACAGCAGGTGCTTTAGCCTTTGGCCCTTTGTTTTTGATAGCTTGCATGAAGCGAGATACTTTGTCATTTTTCCCTTTGATATACTGACGAAGTTGAAAAATAGTAGGTAGTAATAAGTCATTCACAGGATCTTTTGATTTGGCATGTTTCTTAGTAATATAGCAAGACCTCAGAAGTTTTGCCAATTCATCTAAGTCAGCAATGAAATTTGGATCATCAGCATATTTAGCTTTCAGGTACTTTTTCTTTTTAAGAGGTTTTATTTCCATAGAAGAATGTCTGTCCAAACCACTGGATCCACAAGCATCGGAGTAAGCATCTGCAGCTTCTTCATTATGTGAAAGAGAGGACAAAGCATCATCTCTCTCCGATTCTCGCTGAGGAAGCTCCATCTCCCCCGATGTATCAAGAGAAACTAAGCCTTTCTTGGTGTCTTCTGCAAGAACTTTAACAGACGATGTCTTGCCTTCTTTTCCTACCTTGCTTTTTTGCTTGCTAGATGATATTTTATCAGCTTTTCTGATTCCAAAGTTCTCTTTCTCTTCCTCGATTTTAGTCTTTTTAACTTCTTTTTTACTGGACTTTGGAAGAAAATGAGTGTTGTCTATTAAGTTTTCATGAACAGATTCTTTGCTCTCAATATAAGATAATTTTTCACTGTTTGGTGATGTCTTCAATGATTTATCAGTCGGACTGTACTGTTTCACTTTATTTGAATGAGAAAATTCTTCTTTTATTTTTTTGCTTTTACTTTTACTATGTGAATTATCTTTTGATGACTTTTTAGAAGGAGATTTGGATACTTTGCAGCATTTACTGGCAGATTCTAAAGAAGGAACATTATTAGCTGATACTTTTTTCAATAAAGAATCACCAGCAGTTTTGAGGTTAGATTTTTTATTTAATTCTCCTCTCTTCTCTTTATCAGGTGACATTACTTCAGAAGGAATTAATTTATTCGATGATGCTGAGCTCTTCTCCAGACACTTATTTGGAGATTCATTGAGAAAGAATTCCTTCTTATTCAAGCTTATGGACTTTTTCTTACTTTTCTTTGTTGTAATGGGTAGGCTTTCACCATTCTTATAATCTTTTGGCAATACCAAAGTATCAGATTCTTTGACTGTTTTCAGTTTTGAAGGATGAGATTTTCGTTTTTTAGATGCTTCTGCAATATTAGTAACAGGTAATGAAGGTTCTACAACATTGTTTACAGGTGCAGTGACAGACAGCTGATCTTCATTGGGCATCACACTTGTTTCTTTATTGGTCTTTTTGGTTTTTGACTGCTTACAAATTAACTGATTTTGTTTAGAAACCTCAGTCTTCGACTTCACGGTTGGTGAAGTGTCTGATATTGATTCAGTAGAATTCAGCATTTTATTCGCAACTTCACACGCTGAATTTCGTTTTTTAGTTTTTCGCTTTGGTGGGGTTTTAAGAACTGCTTCAGGTGAAGTTAATTCACTTTTATTACATGGAGAAATAGAATTATTTATTTTTTTAATAGCTTCAGAGGAAGATGAATGCATTTCCTTACCTTTGTGCTCACTTAAATTAGCAACTTCTTCAATAATTGCATCAACATTCATGTAACTAGAATCCTTCTTACCTTTACTCCTGACTGGCCTGCCTTTCTTCGTAGGTGCTTCAGAAATGTCAAGTTCAGATAAATCATCCACTTTCAAATTTGGTATATGTCCATTGATTATTTCTACACTGTTTAGATTTTGCACCTTTGAAGCTTTATTTTTCTGCTTCCTTTCACTAAGTGTACTTATTGCTTTATCACTTTGGCTATCATTAATTTTGTCCGATTCAACAGAGATGGTTTCTTTTACTTGATCATTAGCTAATATAGGTGTCGCAGTCTCTATTGAAGAAGTAATTTCACTCTCATGTGTTTCAGTTTTATTGTTAAGGTTTTGCTCTTTACTTGGAGACTTTTTCTTACTCTTCCTACCCCTTCTCTTAGGGGGTGTTTGCAAAGGAGTTGCATTTTTGAGTAAATCCTTTTCTTCAATAAAACTATCCATATCTGTTTCAGAAATATCATTAGTTAGAAAAGTATCGGCTTTAGAGGAATGATTATTAACTCTGGCGTTATCAGGTGAATCAGGAAGAGATGTTTTGTCTTTGAGTAAATGACTAGATTGAGAAGACAGGTCATCATGGTCGGAATTTATGTCATTTTTTCCTGTTTCTTCTTTCAAAATTTTTGATGAGTCCTCAGCATTTAAAACTTTGATTTTATCAGTTTTATCAATGACCATCATATCTATGTCCTTAACTTCCTTTGTTTTTTCAACCTTTGCTTCATTGGACTTGGATTCAAGAGACAAATTCCGTTTCATATTTTTGCTGCTCTTCTTTTTTGAAGATTTCGGAGTGCTGTTTCTCTTTGAGCTTCTAGAAGCGATTTTTGGTGAAAAGCTTGGAGATTTAGAACTGCTCATATCCACAGGTGGTTCAGGTTGTTTAATCAATGTCTTCTCATCATTCACAGTTTCTGGAGTATCTTTATCATCAGTCACGATGACAGGTATTTCAAGAAGTTCTTCATAATCCTGGATATTTTCACTTATACTGTAGTTCTTTGAGGCAATATTCTTTGCAACTTCTGATGCACTCTTCTTACCCACAGTCTTTCCACAGCCAATTTCTTCAAAGACAGAAGAGCCACAATCAGGCTCAGCCATGACACTTTGATGTGCTTGCCTTTTCATATTAGTAAGTACTGGTGAAGTAGGTATGACGGTTTTTTCCTCAATATAGGTTTCTTCACTTAATGATTTACTGGCTTCTACATTAATATTGGCTTCTTCATTTACCGACTTACAATTTTTAACTTTTGTTTTACGTCTTCCTCTTTTTCCAGACTTCCTTTTACTTTCTTTCACTTTTTCTCTCGGCTCCTTTGCAACAGGCTCAATGTTATCATCAGTTTGAAATTTTTCCTCCTCATTTTCAGTAAATAAATCATATTTGTAATTTTGGCCACTTTTCTCAAGATCTTTAAAAACCTCCTCAGGATTTTTGTCTGATAGTTCTGATTCATTATTATTGCACTGAGTACTAGGAGAATGAGCAATGGGTACTTCAGAGACTTTTTCAGGTACAGGTATTAAGTCAGAATCTGATTCCGTGTCTGTTGGTTTTAAGGCTTCAGGAGAATTTAAATGAACATCAGAAGTGGTTTTATCTGTCACATTTTCCTCACAGTTTTTAACAGAGGAGACACTATTTGAATCATATAACTCAGAATTAAGCTGCTGTATGGTATGGGCATTAGTAAGATATGAGGAATCTTCGTCAGAATTTTTTGTACTACCAGAATCCGAAAATACAATTTGTTTCTCGTCTTTTGCAACGTACTGGTCATCGCAACAGACAACATCTTTGGCAGAATCTATAGTTTTATTAAGCTTTTGATCCTCCTGCATGCATGTTCTGTCATCCAGAAGCATATCAATATTGTCTTCATTTGAGAGTTTATCACAGAAGCTATCACTTGTGGTGTCACATGTCAAAGCTGTGACAGGAATGCTATTCACATCCACATCACTCAGTTCATCAGATTCTACACCCTGAAACTGAGAACTGATGGAGTCTTGAACACTTTGAACAAGAAGCTGCAATTCATTGTCAGCCTTGGAATTGGTATCGGTGTTGCGTCTCACAGATCTGTTTCGTCGACGTCTTGTTTCAGATGATGGTAATATGGATGGTGTAGGATTCAATGGGAAAACAGCAGATTCCGATTTTTGGCCTACTATCGGCTGTTCCGTAAACATCATATGCAATGAGCTCTGTGAAAATGAGTCGCAACTGGAAATTTTGTCGTCATTAGAAAGCTCAGAAACACTCGCATTTAACGACAAAGGGTTAATTTTATGGTTGTTTTCCATGTTACCCGTGCTAGTCATCGCGTCAGCTATCAATTCCTTTGTGCTATTAAATTCCATTCTCTTGTAATCCGAGAGCATAGAGTCCATTTTGGTGCCAATGGAAGTTTTAAACTTTCTTTGCACATCTTCTTGTACCAAAAGAGGAGCGGGATGGTCATCTGAACTTTTTCGTTTTTCTGTGTGGGGTTGGGGATCATTACTTGTCCACAGTGGCTCAGGCGGTGTCAAAACTGGGGGTGAAGGGGTTGGGGACACATGTTTAGAATGAGTTTCATGTAACCTAGATGTATCTGACACATCAGTCCTATTAAAATAATCAGATGGCATGATACTGGCCGAGGTTTGATTATCAGTTGAGAGATTTTGTGAAGTTTGTGGTGGCAATTCACACTCTATCCTAAGAGGAGAATCGCCTGATGACTGAATACCACTATCTGGAGACACATTAGACAAAGAACTGGGTAATGCGTCCAAGTCCAGGCTTGTGCTAGGCACAATACGCTGCGATGGCACCTGCTCCATGCACAAAAAATTAAAGTTACACTCTACATTGTTTTGATTTTTACAGTTTTCACTATTTACAACAACTAAATGCTTCTCATCATGTAGCCCAACCTTGCTTGGGACATTGATGTTACACTCCACTTCTGCATTAGTAACACTCAAAACTTGCATCTGCAAGTCTGAGCTACTTTCATTTTTAAACACACTGTCCTCAATGATAGCACAATGTTCTTCTTCCACCTTTCTCCACATGCTGAAACATTCCTGGAGGCTGTTGTTTTTATCAGCCTCTAAGGATGCAGTTTCATCAGAGGATGAGATGGTAAAATAGTCAATTTCTCCAACCTGTAACTTTTTATTGCGGGCACATTCACCAATGACTCTTTTGCTCACACTTGATTTCTCCGATGGCAGACCTGAATTAGAAAAAGAGTCTCTGGACGACTCAGAGCATTCACGAGATGTTTTACAATTTAATTGGCACTTGGTGGACTTCCTCAATTTTGTACCCTTCCGCCTTCGGCAACGACCGTACTTGGAAATGCTGCAGCAGCTCTCACTTTCAGAAGAACTGCAGCTGGAGCTACTGCTGCTGCTTGAGCTGCCTGATGAACTGCTGGAGCCACTGGAACTACTACCACTACTACTGCAGCTCGTACTACTCCCGCTGCTACTACCACTACTGCTGCTACCAGAGGAGCCAGTAGAGCTACTGCTTGAACTGGAAGAACTAGAACTACCACTTGTACTGCAGCGACGAGACGCCCTGGGACCTTTACAAGCAGAGTACTGTCCACCACAAGAAACTCTAGGATCTTTAGTCTGGAGGCATCGTTTCTAGAATAAAAAATGACACATTCAAAATTTAATTAGTCTATATAAATAGTTTTTTCTTTTAATTAGAAAACACACTGACACAAAAAATACATCACAAACTATATAATTACCATGCAGAATTGGGAATACATCAATAGAAATTTAAGTATCTTATATATAATACTAAATATATGATATAAAATGGTAAAATTGTAGGATCCCTGTAATAATTCATTTCAGAAAACAGTGAAAAAACTATCTAAAAAATAAGCAAAATCATTAAAGATATCAAGCAAATAATATATTTAATAACCTCGTGTATGAATTTCTCCCCATATAAAAATTAAATCTTCTACCAAAAAGAATATTTGAAATTAAAAACTATCTCCTATTATAAAAACCTAGATATTTATTTTACATGTTCTATAATTTATTTTAGAAATAATTATTTTTATGAATTTCTAAGCATGTAACATTATTTATCTGTATTCAAAATATTAAAAGAACATTCATTTTTTAATGTAAATTTAACACAGACAGCTAAAGAAAGCAACATAACATGCAGACAGCTATATAATGTGCCATTAATTAAACATTTCTATGTATTTAAAATAATAAACTCAAATAGATCCGTGACCAGTAATAGGTTTTAAACATAATAATTTTTTTTCTTAAGAAAGTTAATACAACCCAAAGATGCACAAAAACATAGATGATATTGATTAATGCTGATGCAGTTGGATACATTTTTTTGTAATTCGATAGGCCTCATTTGTTGTTGAACATAAAAAAAAATTCCTTTGTAATATTTTTTTCTATATTAAGTTAAACAATCTTCATTTCAAAAATAAATTTGAAATATTAAGCATTACCAATAAAAAAATTTTAATGGAATTTTATTTTGAGCACAACTTTTTAATAATCTTATGACAATTTAACTATTAATTAAATATCTAAAAATTACAAATTTATTGAGGTATTATTCAGATTTGAAATGGATATCATAATGTATCTCTCATTAATATAACAATGAAACTTCAAATTCAATACAATTCTGTACTAAAAATCTGCATTTAAATTCATATTTAAAATTGATTTGCTATTTTATATAAAAGCATGCAAATCCTTCACTATAATGAATCTCATGATAAGTAAATAAAAAAGAATGCAAATCAATTTTCCCAGAAAAAAATAATTTAAAAAATTTAAAGCTTTTTACTGGTTCTTAACTGCAAACTGATATAAGTATCTACTTCATTTCATTCAATACAAATACATTCTAACTAATTGTAGGAAAATAATTCTTATGATAATAATTTTTAAAAACAAATAAATCAATTATCACTTTTAATATAAGTTATCACATTCCATTTAATCAGTAAAAAGAAACTAGTACTCTTATCTTTTGACAAGAAAAGGTGGTGAAAACAACCTTTTCATCAGCCAGTTTTCTATAAAATGAATAAAACTGAATTTTAAAAAGTTTTTCCCCTCATTAAAATTTGCAAAATCATAAAATAAAAAAATCTTAATTGTAAAGAAATAAAAATATGCAGTTTCAATTGGTAAGACACATTCATACTTTATTTAGCTATATATTTATAATAATTTAAATAAATTTTTAAACAATAAACAATAAGTTTAACTGTAATGACTTCAACAACAAATATTTGTCAATGTGGATATTTATTTTCTGTTCAATTTGAGAACAATTAGGAAAACATTTTTTCCAACCTGAGATCATAATGAAAACAAGTTTTTATCTAAATTTCCTTTTAAATTCTAGACTTCTTTTAAAACAATATTATTTTTTTCAAAAAAAACAATGAAGAAACAGCAAACTTCTAAGTATATGCTTTATAAATCAGCAGTAGAAAGAAAAAAAATTAACAAAAATTAATTAACTTCTTTGTGTACATAATAATCATAAAAATTCATTAGAAAGAAAACAAAAATACAGAAATAACAAAAATCATTGATAAATTCTATGCAAAATAATTAAAGATTTTTTTAACAATATAATGGAATATATTGTGTATTTTATTTTTCAAGCAAGATTTATACGAATTCTTCAACATAGAAGACAGTGTTTATTAAGCATTAAAATAATATGAAAAATATTTACATTTTAATGTTTATGTTTTCAATAATACAATTCCTTTAGCTAATGTGGGCTTAAAAGTAATAATTTTGTGTCTTATCAAGATCAGATAGTTATGTGTAGACAGTTGCATAACTTCAAAACAATTAGACAAGATTTTGGATGCTGTTGTTCATCTTTCTGCATATGTTTAAAATAATCAGAACTTCATTTATGTAATATGTATAAATATTTTATAAAGTGATATAATGAAAAATATTAACAATATCAGAATTAGATGAGTAAAAATTATTTCAAAGGATGGGCTAAAAGCAATAAAAGCAGCAATGACACACACAAAAAAATTGCCAAAATGAATATAATAGAAACTACTATTACAAAATAGTGAATGTATTTCTACAGACTTAACTAGATAGATATTTAAAAAAGGTATTTATATAAGGCTATATTTCAAAGATTTTTTGTATCAAGTCGCATTTAGCAATAAAAATGAATTGGTTTTTTCTGTGAAAGATGATTGAAGAACATCATAAACAAAGTTCTGGATTTGATGAAACTCTGTTTCTCAGATGCTATACTAAAACATCATCAGAAGAAAGATATAACAATTCATGGCTGTTATTCTCAGTTTCCAGATGTAGAGAGCAAAAGAGTTTTTTTCAATAAACACAAGAGATCACACACACACACAAAAAAAAAACAGTTTGAAGTTACAGTCAGCTCACAGTTAAAAGCAATTCTGCTGATGTGATTTAACACATATTCGAGAGTTATAATGAAAAGAAGAGGTACAATAAGATGGAGCGTTCTCACAACACAGAACATTGATGAAGAAACAAGTCACAAAAAAAAAAGACATTTCAATAACAAAGAAAAAATGAAATAAATCTTGTTACTGCCAAAATGCAATATAGAACTTTTTAATTTATTGATAAAAACATATAAAAATAAGATATTCTTCAGGCATCCTAATAAAGTGATCAAAATTTGTGTTTAGGATACTTTACAATTCAGTATGTTATCAATCATAAACAAACAGTAAAATTTGCTTGTGATGGATAATTGCAATTACATATTTAATCATTTAGATTTCAACATCCATTAAGATTTGGCAGTTAAATAGAAAATAGTTACAAAATATGATAGTAGAAGAAAAGAGTTTTTACAAATTTTATAAAAACAACAGAGAAAAATGTTTTCTGCATGTCATATAGAATGAAAGCTATTTTTAACTCTAAAAGATATACAACAATATATCATTTGATTCTCCTAATAAATACTTTCTAAAAAAATTATACAAAATTCATACTCAGTTTTATGGCCTCCTCATTTAAAAATCTGTTATAAAACCATGCTAATTAAAATATTCCAAACTGAACGTTTATTTTTTAAAATTCAGTAAATGTTTATCAGACATTTTATTAATTATACAAATGTAAAACTTGAATCAGATTTTAACTACAATCTCTTAACATGTAAAAATGATAGACATTGGGGTATACTCATATTTTGAAATTCAATGTATAACGGGTACCCAAAAATTGATTGATGGATTTTGAAAATCAGTATAGAAAGTATAGATAATTATAGATATATACTCTTTACACCTTAGAAAATCAAGGAATTTCATTATACCAAATCGTAAATTCAATTAACATTGTCTTCAACAAGGAGATGCAGAAAATGGTTTGAAAAAAGGTAATTAAAATGAAATGCTTAAGATCTGTATTCATTTTCCCCACAGAACTACAAAGGGGTAGAAAACATTGTTTCATAATTCAACAATCTTAGTAGAATTTTCATACCAAAGTTTCTTTACTATTTTGCAAAACTACTTGCCAGTGGCAATATTAATTAAATTTGCAATTTGATCTGATAAAATGTCAAAATTTCCCAAAGGTAAGGCAGCAAAATTACACATTTTTATTGGATTCTTTCTTTTTATTGATTTTCAAAACAAACCAGACATATTTGAGAAAAACTTAGAATATATGTATATACACACACATAAACAAACAAGAGTATTGCTCAATAACATATTCTAAATAAATAAGGAATACTAATAATTACCTTTTCTATTTTCCTTTTGCAATGCTGTTTTCTGTTATTAGATTCACCCACACAATTCACAACTCGTGCTGCACTTGTGCCAACAACCGGTACTTGTTCAGAATCGCTCTCCAAAGGAGGCGAATCAATGGAATCGTCCTCCTGATCATATGCACCATTCCCCACATCTTTCTTCACCCTTCGAGCAGCTATCTTCAACTTGAGAGGACCATTGGCAAAGTTGCTCTCCTTGACAATCGAGAATTCTCTCTCAGCCGTTGCAGAACTCTGGCTCGATTCTACCTCCGAGTCACTGGTACTGCTGTAGCTTTCATCACTGCTCGACTCGCTACAGCTCCTGGAGCGCCATTTCTTTGATAGATGCTTTTTAGTCGCCTGGAGTGTCCGCATCGTGGAGCCGTACTCCACACCACGCTGAGTCAAGAGGCTCTGCGCCATCTTCACACATTCCTGCTCATTTCTAAGCAACTTTGGAGATGAGCTTCCTCACTTTAGCAACCATGCTGGAAGCCCCTGGAAGAAGAAAATTAGATTAAGATAAAAAACATTTCACTTCAAAAACTTTCATAATCCATATAATCTTACAAATATAAAAGTTGAAATCAATTTATAATGCAGCATTAATCAAAATAATTACCCTAATTAGAAATGACTAATTTTTTTATGGATTAGAACTGGAAGAAAAATTTTATATGCAATACAAAAAAATGTGTAGTTTCATTTGGTTATAAAATAAATCCCTTATACGACTACTTTTAGCCATGTAGATATAAACAGTACATCATTCTATATTATGAAGAATGTTAGCAATCATTAATTTGTTCACCATTTACTTGCGATTATCTAATACTTCATAAATTAATAACATCTTACATCTTCATCTCAGTAAGGCACATCATGGATCTGTCGTACATTTTTTTAAATAAAATGCAACAGATTTCGAACTTGAAATATACATACTTCTTGTGGTAATTAAATGTATGGTACTTGTTGCATCAAGTAGCAAAGAAGAATTACTGCACACTCAATCAAAGCTTTAAGCTTCTTTTTTCTTATGTTTATATTTTTTGGCCTTTCAAAGTTTAGATAAAAGTTAATATCATTTGAGATACAATCATTTTATAATAATCCTGTATATAGATTGTAAAATTTATCAAAATTATTCAAGATTTGTACAGTTTTAATAATAAAAAATAAAAATTCCATAATGATGATACAAAATTTATTTCAAAGTGAAATAAATCATTCAAAACACTTTATCATGAAAGTGATTTTATACAAAATTTACAAACATGAAGTGAAACATGTGCCCAATTTAAATATCCACACAAACAAATAAAAAAATTAAAAAATTATATTTATAGAGGAGAATGTATTCGAAATAAAAATAATTTAAAATACTATAAGGAAAGTAACACGAAAAATAACATACTTAATGTATTTTCAAACTCTACACCATACTTAAATCCCTTTTTAACTGAAGCATAACTAATTTAGTTGATTAATTAAGCTTAAAAAACAGGCAGGAAAATTGAATATGTTCATCTATACAGAGTAATTGAATGCATATATCTCTATTCAATGTAAATTACATTGCAAAGAAAAGTAGGTGAAAGAAAGATAGATGCATTCAAAAATACGGGATTATGTAAAGAAAATATTTTGTAAAAAAATAACAAATTTTAGCAAACATGAATTAAACTGATATTTAAAAGTTTTTTAGCAACTATTAAGAACTTCTGTATTATTTTATTATTACTAATTTATACATGAACCATAATAGTGGTTTGTGCAGCAATTATTGAATTATCATACCAGGGAGTGTTCAGTTGGTTCAATTTAGTTTTCCTAGCTACCTTGTGTTATTTTTAATTTAATTTGCCCTGTTTTGAATGACAATGGTAAAAATTCTAATCATTATAATTGTAATCAATAAAATATGTACCAAATTATTTTCGTAAAACAATTTAACAATCTTAAATTTAAAAGTTCATACTTAAAATTATAAAAACCTGTTAATAAATGTACATATTTATTTAAATATGAAATTAAAATAGTTTTAAACACTATAATAAAAGCAATCCATCTTTTTAAAAGACATAAAATAATAAATAGAATGTTTTATTTAAATCAAGATTCTTTACAAATGTCTATTAAAAGTTAGATGAAGTAAGAACATTTTGAATTGATATATGAAATTCAAACTACACCCAAATTAAATTTTAAAATAAATCATTATTCTAAAATAATTTTTTTAACAAATTAAAAACAATTTAATTATATAAATCATAATATTATAATTCTTGTGACAAACTGCAAATATTATTATTAGCAAAAATAAAATATAATATAATTTGCAATGAAAAGTATGCATATGAAGAGTATTTTTTCATAACTATGTAAACATAATTAAAAAATATCTGACTGTAAGACGTATTTCATAAAATATAGTTGTTAGTACTGTTTTTGTTTATTTTTAATAATTGTACAGCAGGAATTAAAAATATTTAATGAATGATTTATGGTTTAATATACTAAACACAGTGAAAGGAATTCATGTGATTATATCAATTTTAATAATTCATTAAGGAATCCTTGTTTCCATTAAAAACATTACTTAGGACAATATAAGTACAAACAGTGTAACACATGAAATAAGTATTTTGATGTTAAAACTAATGTTTTATTCTAATTTTCAGTTTTTTTTTAAGCACAAAAATTTCTTAGAATATTTAATGTCCATACTAATTCACAAAATTTGGTTTTAAAAATGTACAAATGACCTAAAGAAAGTGGCATTTGCTACTATTATCCTTAATATAATTCTAAAGTTCTTATTTTGCATTATACTAGGTAATAAAATTATATAACAAACATGTGCTTGAAAAAACTATTTAATAAACTTTCACAACATAAACAAAATGGTTAATTGTTTAGATAATTATCTTTATTATACAAAACTTGATAAACAAAAAATAGGTATGAATTTTAATAAGAATTTCAGAGCAATCATTATATTTTAATTATATACCTGTGACTCTAGAGGATAAAATTGTGTTCTTTTAAACCACAGTTAAAATTGAAAATAAGGAATATTAATCAACAAAATGTATCTGTAAATAGGTTAGAAACCAGAACATAAATAATCATGGAAATAAAAATTATGTATTTTGAATAAGCTAAATAGTTTATTTTGCTAAAATGTAAATAATGCATTTAAGAAAAATCCCATCTTAGTTGCTTATTATATGTTATTTCAACTTTAGTTCATTTCAATCAAATAATCAACGATGTATGCATTTCAAACGTACTGTGATTAAGCATGAAATGAATAAAAAATATATTCATGTAAAAAAAATTTAATACGGCTTCAACTATAGTATATCGAATTTATTATATTCAATATGTAACACATATGAGCTTTTAATTGCAAATCATATTGAGGTAGCTTGCATATTCGGCATGTGATTTTTTTTTATCTTATATATAAACATATTATTTCTATAAATGTATTTGAAAACTTAAAAGATTTGCTTTTCATGGAATTAATACAAAAAAAAATTATTTTATACCAAGGAAAAGCAGAGCTACTGTAAAAATGGGAACATTAAGTTTCAATAAAAAATATCAGTTACTCTACAGTAGAGGGTGCATTGGTTTACAAACACGCCGTTATAAGTTCACTGGCCAAGTTGTCATGTGAAGGATATGTATAAAATAACAGGTGAAAAATGATGAAACTTACACATCGTGAATCCTTGAATTTTTATGATAATAATGCATTAATTTTATTAGTTTTTATTTAAATGTTTATTAACCGTGGGATAGAATTTCATAATAAAAACAACTGCACTACCAATCAACATGGCGGGAAACAGTTGATTTCCAATAAATACAAATGACATATTTGATAACAAGTTTATAGCTTAAGAAAATATAATTAAAAAATTAAAACGGATTTTTCATGAAGAATTCTCATGATTTGTTTTAGACTTGATTGATATATATTTTTTTCGTTTCTGCGGATATTCGATGTCCGAACTTAATACAAAATGGCGATTAATTAATATGCCACATGATTAATTAAGAAGGTGAAATGAAACACAAAGCATGCAGCAAAATATTCTTTAACAGTAATCTTTACTGCATAATTAAGAGAGAAAAAACAAAACTGGGAGATAAAATATAAATACCTTTCCAACAAAATAACATGGACGCCTATAAAAAATTTAAATCTTGTGTTGATGCCAAAATCAAAACTAATAATCTCGGCTGCAATGTGATCTGAAAACTATATTTTACGTTAAAAAACAAAAACAAAACTAAAGGAAAAAGAGAAACCTTGTTAAAAGAAAAAAAGTTCAAAGCATATCAACTGTAAGAAAATTTCAAACAGCATAGTTTTCTCTTTTTGGAGTATTTTTTTTTTCTTTTAACGAATTGTTTTCAAAAATAGATTAAATAAAACAAAGCTGATCAAATAAAGAAGATAAAAAAATAAAAATAAATTTCAAAAGTTTTGAGTTGAAATATTTTAATCTGTATGAAAAAAGAAATATAAATTATAAACACCACAAAAGGAAAAATATTTGGTCAAATATAATTTTCATCAAGGGGTACGGAGGGGCTCAGGTACTAAAAAAAAACTATTCTTTTATTCATAAATAAATTTCTAAACGAAAATACTTCTTTCAAAAACAATTGAGCATCATAAAATCGGCCGTTAAAATACTTTTTACGTTATTATTATTATTCCATAGAAGATAAAGTGTTTATCTGGTAAAGTAATTCAATGCTCATCAAATAAAGTTAACTATCGCAAGAAAATTATTCTTTTTCACTCAGAGAGAAAATAAACTATTTTCGTTCTTTTGATACTGCTAAAAATTTGGAAACAATATTATTCATGACTCTTTTGCAAGTCAAGAACCTCTTGATTTAAAATGTTTCGATGAATTTTAAATTGGATTTTCTATTCTGTTATTGTAATGACCATTCAAAAGGTATAACAATGTTATTGAGTTACTTTATCAGATAATGCTACGATTTACCAGTATTTTTTAAACGTCATTAATGTTTTATAAAAGTATTGGGATAATGTGTAAAATATGTGTAGAATTAATTTGTGAAATATCTTGTGAAATATAAATGGTACAAATAAAAGATTTCAAGACTTCAGTCAAAGAGGAAAGGGGTCGTGCCATTAAAAGTTAAAATACAAATAAATTAATTTCTGAAAAAATACCAGGCTATTTAATTAATAATTTTGAACAGCTTTCTTAGTAGAGATTGAAAGATGGATCTCTCTCTCTCTCTCTCTCTCTCTCGAAACTGAATTTTATTTTTATTTTTTAAATGAAATGGGGGATAACATTAGCACTCTTGATATCGTTATATTTAGATAAAGTCATGCGTTTATCATCAATGCATACTCAAATATTCAAATGAACTGTATTTTATAAAAGTTTATTGTTTTTTAGTAATAACAAAATGTTATTCAAACTAAGAAGAAAGAACACATTTTTCTTGACTGGCATTTTAAACAATAAATCTTTTGACATGCATATTAATAACATATTGGGGAATGAGAATAAATCTAATCATACCCTTATTTAAGAAGGGCTGATTTTCAGACTTTTGACGCTTTGAATGCTTTATTTACATCAAGCATTCGACAATAAAAGTTGAGCACATTCAAATTGTGTGCTCAACTATTATTATTTTCGGATTCATCAGTCTTTCCTGAACTAAAGTCCTCTGATTATTTTTAACAATTTCAGTCTTTGGGAATTTTGTTTTGTCACTATTAATATTCAAAATAGTCTTAAATAAAATTAGAATTCCGTAACCAATAAACTCTATTTTTCTCGACATAAAGAAAATATCGATTATTGAAGTGCCTTTGTTAATCGAGCGTTTTTTTTTCGTGCAATTTATGATGTAATAAAACTTAGCTAATTTCGAACTCAATGTAACATACACAATAAATATTCGATTTCTGTCTAAGATGTTCTAATTACGAAGTCAATTTTAAAAAACTGTTACAGCGAAAGAAAATGAGCCAACTTTAAGTTAAAAATTCAAATAAGGATTTATTCTTTTACTAGCTTTTATCCGGGACTTCGTATCCCTTGAAATTTCGATGTGTGTGTATGAGAACTGTTGGTCTGATCATAACTCAAAGTATCACCAAACTGTATCATTATAAGGCTGTTGAAAACAATTTTCGCCCCCAAAAAAAGTTTGCCGTCAAAATTTAGTAAAAGGGCCAAATGTAGCCCGAACGGCAGCAATAGCGTTTATAATCGTAAGGTTTCGATAAACGCTAGAGAAATTAACGGAAATATAACAAAAATCAATAAATGCAGAAAAATGGAATGCATGTTAAAAAATGTAATCGAAAATAATGAGAGTTGGCGAAAAGAATACGTACAGCAGGGGGGGGATCAAGAGAAATGAACAGGAAAGATCGAGTAACAATGACAAAAAAATCACTGAAAAGTAAACACAAAGCACTGCCGAAAAATTACCAACTTCGAAAAGCACCAAATAGTTGTATATCAAAGCGTAGCCCACACAATTAAGCGAAAAACAATTTATTTATCGTGTGTATCAGAAATAAAACGAGACAGCAAACCTTTTATTCAAAATCGTTTTCCTGATTAGTCTGGTCAAAACAAAACCAATTTAAAAACATACTGCGCATGCCAATTCAACACCAATTGGGGCAATGCAAATTCTTGAATTTTCTAAGCCAGTTGGAGTAATGCGAAATAGAAATTTTCAATTACTTGTATTATTTTTTATTATGGTACTTTTCCGTTTGCCAAAAAATCGCCACATTTTGTAGAATTCCGCCAATTTGGCAAATTTTTCGGTTGCGCCCGGCTAACGGAAAAGTACCTTTATTTTAATTCAAAAGTACTTCAGAATGAATCCGAAAGAACGATTAATTAACAATTTTAATTTTGAATGCATCAAACACTAAGAAAATTAACAAAATCGTTTGAAATAAGCGGTGGAAAAACATGCTAAGCCTAACCTTATTAGCGCGGTAAAAACAAACAAACCAAAGTCTTTCATATTTGGCAGTGGAGAAATGAAGATTTTTGGCGAGAAAGTTGGTTTTTAATTAATAAGAATTTAACCACTCAAATTAACCAGAATAAATAGTATCCTATGTTCTATTTTAGACTGTATTCTGTCTTTGTGCTAAATTTTATCCAATTTCGTTCAGCCGTTCGTGATTCGTAGCGTGATTGACTAACATCATCCATCCATCCATTTAAACATTTACATTTATAATAGAGTACAGATGTTTGCTATTTTTAACTAATAGGGTAAAATAATAAATAATATTCATTCAATAAATGACTTTAAGTAAATTTTAGAAACGGAATAATAATTAATGATAGCATTTTTATAATTTTAATAAATAAATTAGCAAAGTAAAAAAATCGAAATAAGCAATCACTCAAACTATACCAAACAAATAAAAATATAAATGGTGGATATATATCAGCGCGGATTTACTAAGAACTACCGTTGCAAATAGGGATTTTTTTAAGTTCAAAGTTTTGATTTTATATACGCCATAATAAATTCAAATTGTAGATGAAATTTCAGAAAATACGAATTACCTCAGAAAAATTCGAATTAAAAATAGGTTCCCCTTAATTTTTAATACATATTTCAATTTCTATAAATATCACTTCTTTAGTTCGACTTTTTTGTCATATTTTAAAGACTGCAATAAGAATAAAATTTACTGGGCGTTTTCAGGAATTATCATTAATGAAGCTACATGTAAAAATGTTTATACAGTCCTGATTCTGGCATAAAGTAAGCACGTCTTCCCCGTGATATGGGCTTCCCGGGTTCAATACCCGGTTCGGACCTGGTTTTTCTTCATCTGTGTTCATCTGCGAAGTATGTGAATATGCCCACCCCCTTGTAAAAAGGGTCTGTGCAAGCGAATGTGGCGCATGAGTAGCTAAAACGTTCTCTTGGCCCTGGGTGACGTTATTAAAACAAGAGACCCTCTCTAGGCTTAAAACCGATGACCTCGTCACCGGGTTTGTATATGAGAAGTGCCATAAGAAACAACATGTTTACAAACATTATATTCCATTTGTAATAACACAAAATATTATTAAATTCAATAAATTATATTATTTATCATTTTTTTCATAATTTGGTTGGTTCTAATGGCACTTGCCTATGGACAAGCTCGCTGCTGGACCCAGCAGCAGATTTAAGCCGAGTGAAGCGTCTCTTGTTTCAAGTAGCGCCAACTAGGGCCAAGAGTACGACTTTTGCTACACACTCATCTCATTCGCTTGCACAACCCCTTTTTACAGGGGGGCACATTCACACATCTCACAGATAGTACACAGAATAACAACCATGCCCGAACCAGGACTCGAACCCGGGACCTCCTGAACACGAGGCAGACGCGCTACCCCTGTGCCAGCAAGCCGGCTTCATAATTTATAACTATTATAACTTTTTATAGTTAACAAATTTCGTGCGTTATTTGCAACATAAAATTTTTTAAGCGACACATATCTCTAAAAAATTTCATAATTAGAAGTATAACAAGTGAATATTAGAATTGAGCTTTAACAAAGAAAATATTTGATAAATCAAAAATTTATAAAATTGTTTAATAAAATAGATTATCATCAGCTGATTTTAGGTTTATAAATAAAAAGCTTCAAAATTTAAAAAAAATTTAAGAGGATTTTTTTAAGTACTAACTTTATAGAATATATTTCCCTCGAAATATATTCAGCTATTGATACTGTAAAAATTAAAATTGGTAATTTCTAAATTTTTTTTACTTTAAAACTGTGAAAACAGCAAAAAAATAAACATTCTTTATAGAGTGGATGTTTCACAGATTTATTATTTTTGTTGAATTAATTAAAATAATTCAATAATCCAGTATTCAAGATACTACAGTAAAAGAAAATAAACAAAGAACGTTGATTAAGACCCTTATTTTTATTTCAAATAAAAAACCAATGTAATGTTCATATAACACTGAATATGATGCTAATTTCAGTATCTTGAAAGAAGTAGGGTATTGGGATTTATAGCAACAGTGGCTGTTATCCCCTGTTTCAAAAACTTAGAATACTTAGAACAAAATATAAATTAAACACAAGAGAGCGTACACGCACAAAAACGCACAAAGTTTCAGTCAGTTAACAGTTAATGAAGTCTGTTCAAACAGTTGAATGAAGCTGCAGTGAGTCCGCTGATGAGATTTAGAACATTTCTAGAAGTTCCAATGGAAAGAAGAGGTACAAAAAGTCAGAGCAATTTAATGTGGTAAAAAAAAAATTAGTAGATGTTGAAATGCTTCAACGCTTGAAGAGAAACTTGAAGATTGGTCTTGTTTGCAGTTATTTTACCCAGAACATTTTTGAAGGAGATATCGTGTTTATCTAATTGGAGAAATGTCCACAATTTGTCTCTATAATATGAATACTTTTTGCACGAGAGAATTATGTGTTCAATAGCATTTATGCTATTACATTCATGACAAAGAGGATCATTATGAAGGTTAAAGCGGTTTAACAATCCTGGTGTTATAATTGTTTTGCTGATTAGTCTGGCCAAGACAACATCTTCCCTCCGATTTTTGGAGCAGGGAGACAGCGCTTCAATGCTTGGAATGTCACCTAAAGAAATGAAATATTTACTATTTCTATAATTATTGATTGTGATCTGATATGTCTCTTTCTTGAGGCTTGAAATAATGTCTTCAGATGAGATCCATTCAATCCATGGTGTATTTTCTGTAACTTATTTGGCTAAGCGATCTGCAAGCTCGTTCCAGGTTATATTCGAATGACCAGGTACCCACAGGAAGGAAATTTTTTGATTTAATTTGGTTAAAGATTCAACTTTGGATGCTATACGTTGGATAATTTTTGGAGACTGAAGCGAAATGTTCTTCAACGATGTGAGAGCAGAGAAGCTATCTGTAAGAATCAAACAATCTTTTCCAGGGATAACAAGAACCTCCAATGCTTCAGCAATGGCTAAACTTTCAGCAGTAAAAATGGAATTCACAGGATGGACTCGAAACATGAATTTTTGTTTAGAAGAAAAACCAGCAATTGAAGTGTGCTGGAGAGTTTTGGATGCATCAGTAGCAATAATAAAATGATCAGGAAAGCAATTCCGAATACATTCATTAAAGTAACTATTAATTTCTATCAAAGATAGATTTTTATTTTGGAATTTAAAATCCGTGAGAAAAATTTGAAAGTTATTTGAGCTAGTTATAGGGTTTTCCGGCAAGATGATAAATTGGTTGGTAGAAGCATTAAAGTTCTTGAGAATAAGGGAAGTACATTTTTTGTCTTTGGTGGTTAATTTAATTTCCCGATTATTTTGGGAGTGTTCTTTTAGAAGTGGAGAGTGTACACCATTAGCTATTTGCTTGATAAAAAACTGGGAAGCTAGTCGCTTTATTTTTTCTGAAAGAATTTCCTGAGAAGCAATTTTCAAAAGTACAATATTCGGGGTCCATTTCGGAAGGCCTAAAGCAATTCTCAGAGCTATAGTTTGAATCGAGTTGCATGCTTTAAACTGTGTTTCGGAAAACCTGTTGATTATGGTGCAACCGTAGAAAAATATGCTGAAAATACTATTATTTGTAATATTGATAATATCTTTAGTTCTGGGGCCATAGTTTTTTGATGCGAATATTTTGAGACCATTTATCTTTTTAAGTGCATGATTTCTAAGATTTTTAAAGATAACTGCGTTTTGATTCTTTTTAGAAAAATGGAATCGGAATAATTAGAGCGTGTTTCCATTGTTTAGGGATGTCAGCTGAATCAAATTGATGTTGATACAATTTCAATATAATTTGAAGTTGGTCGTTGTTCAGATTTTTGAACCAGATGGCCGGAATGTTGTCAGCTCCAGGAGTAGAATTTTTAGTTTTGTGGATTGCTCTCTTAAGTTCCCAAATTTCGAATTCGCTATTGAGAAATGAATTTATTCCAGAAAAGTCCAAGGGAATAGGTTCAATATTTGTATTTCGATTAGAAAAATTCTTTGCAAATAATTTACTCTGTTGTGCAGGATCGCATATATACCGGCTGTTTTCTATAATAATGTTGTTATGCTTAAAGTTTGGATTTGTGTGATTAGAAAGTTTATTTATAATTTTAAAGAACATTTTTGGGTTACGAGATATTGTGCAGATTTTTTCCCAATATTCTCTTTTAGCTTTTTTAACGTGAAAACGAAATCGACTTGCATATTTTTTGTGTTTCACCCAGTCTGATTCAGAAATTGTTCTGATAGATTTTTTCCGAAAGTGCTTATTGAGCTTTTCATAATTATGGCAAGAAATATTCCACCAAGGAGGATAAGGCTTATGCGACAATAGTTTAACTGAGGTATTTTGGGTTATTATCTTAGTTGCGTTCACCGTAATTTCTTCAATGGAACATTGGTTGGTATTATTAAAAAAATCTGGTGTTTGTTGCTTGATCCTTATCCAATTAATTGTTTTTAAGTTGCGACTTACATTTTCTATGCCCGACCAGGGAATAACAATTGGGTTGTGATCGCTATCAAAAGTTGAATCCATTACATAGCAAGAAGTTTGATTATGAATATCAGATGAACAGAGAGTAAGATCTAAGATATTTTGAGTTCTTAAAGAACTGTGCGTGGGAATAGTTGTATTGAGAATCATGAAATGTGAATAAGTTAGCCAATCTACGAAATCGTTACTCAGAGCCGTTGAATGGGTAGCTCCCCAAAGAGCGTGGTGCAAATTAAAATCACCGAAGATAAAAGTAGGTAGAGTTAAAGAATCAAAAAAAATATTTTGCTTGATTAATATCAAAACCTTGTGGAGCATATAAATTAATAATGTTAAATTTGGTATTCTGGAACTGTACTTCGACTGCCAAAAGTTCAAGATTAAAA
Organism: Argiope argentata; assembly: GCA_026289955.1. NCBI lineage: Eukaryota > Metazoa > Arthropoda > Arachnida > Araneae > Araneidae > Argiope > Argiope argentata. The sequence goes on from JAOUZG010048433.1 coordinate 375,587, forward strand.
TCTTCTGTAATATTGCTGGGGATAATTCTTCCGGACATGTTATCAGGAATACCAATTAGGAGACCACCACCCGGTCTACTTTTTCTGTGTGTGCGGTAAAAAATTTTGTTCGGATAAGAAAAAATGTCAGTTTCGGAAAGGAAAGTCTCTTGAAAGACCCAAAAAGAAGAGGTAGAAAAGGGAGGATTTGAAAGCCACAGTTTTTTCCCTTTAATTCCTTTGCAATTCCATTGTAGAAAAGTCATTTACAAAGACAGTCAAAAAGAAAAAAAAAGGAAACAGCACCCATTTTAGGATGCAAAGGACGAAAAGCAAAAAAAGTGTTCGAATTTAAACAAGTGGCAAATTGAACAAAAGACATTGAAATGGAGAAAACCAACAACAAAAAAAACAGTGGAAAAAGGTGAAAAAGAAAAAGGAAAAAAGACGCACACACAAAAAAAAGAAAAGAAAAAAACACACACAAGAGGAAAGGAGGGGAAAAGAAAAAAGAAACAAGAATTAGCCAAGAGCACCTGTATCCAATTGCATTGGAGTAGCAGATACTTTACGATTCTTCTCTAAAGCTTTTTTCTTTCTTGATGGAGAAAGATTTTCGCTTCCGGGATTACTCATTACGGTTACGTTACGCGAGAAAGTTTCAACCAATTTTTCGAACATGCCGAGGATGGAGTTTAGTTGCTCTTCCATTTTGAGTTGAATTGATTGGATAATTGAGTCAATTCTTTCATTCATTTTATTGAGCATATTTTCCATTTTTTCATTTATTATTTCTTCGAAATTTTTTATAGGTGCATTTATTTTTACAGTTGCTGCGTAGCTAGATTTTTTTGACTGAATATAAATTCGTCTAGCTTCAGCTGTTGTAATATGATTTTTACATTTTAGCTCTAAGATTTCCTTTTCTTTAATAAAAAATGAACATCCTCTCGATTTGGCTGAATGCTCGCCTTTACAGTTTACGCATTTTTGCTGTGATTGGCAGACGCCTGCGTGAGTGTCGCCACACAGATGACAAATCTTTTGATTTTCACATACCCTTGAAGGGTGCATGAAACTGTAACAATTTGTACATTGTCGCGGATTGTCAATGAAAAGTTGCACTTTTTGATTTGTGAACCAAATCTTAATGTCCATCGGCAAGCGTGTTCCTAGTTTCGTGATAAGGACGGGTGATGTTTCCCGAGAATCATTTTGTTTTAGGAATCGCCTCATTTCCACAATTTCTATTTCATTATTTTTTTTTAATTCCTCGGCAATTTCTAGCAGTGAGACTTTTGTGGGGATATCAAATAGGAGAAAGCGAGATGTTATATTTTCCCATATGATGTCTGTCGTAACTGGAATGTTTAATAATATATCTAAGCTGAGTAGCTGTGCTGCACAAACAGGATCCTGTGTAGTAAACATGATTTTCCCTTTGAGGGTAAATTTCATGTTTAATATATTTGCATGCCGATTTATTTTCTCTTTTATAAAGCTTTGTAGCGTAAACGGATTCATTTGGGGAATTCTTGATTTAGGATCTGCATTTGTCATTAAAATGTTAATTTCTTCATATTCACTCTGCCCAAGACGTAAAACCAGTTCTTTTGTGGATTTACCACACTTAAAGAACTTTTCTGACATTAAGGATTGCATCGTGCTTACAGGATAGAAACTAGCATCTTCTACGGCAATAATCTTTGAATGGCTCTGATTTACAAAATTTCAAAAACAGTCAAAAGAAAAAAAAGAAAGAAATGGACAGGTCTCACCTGATTTTAAAGTCCTATGTCTACCTCCAGTTGAAAAAGGAATTCCAAATAAACAATGGAAATAAGAACGAATACTTTTTGCTTCAAAAAATCAGCACAAAAAACACTTTCGAATGCCCGAAAAAAAAATTCCCGCCTCTAATTTCAGTAACATATGCAAAACATGTTATCTTTTTTTTAATATTGCCATTTCAATAAAAAAATAGAGAACTATTTAAAATTTTTTTATTTCTTTTGTTTATCGTTGAAACTTCGCTTGTAATGTTGAATTCAGTATCGCCGTTTAAAAATTAATAACTTACAGAAGAAAATTATCTTTCGGTAGTATTTAAAAATCGTTTGCCCAACTCATGTTTTCTTTTTAATTAAAAAAATTCCTGATGATAAAAGGATTTCCTATATTATAACATTTTAATTAAAATGTCTATTTCCAATCTGCTCTTTATATATTTTTTCCAATCTTTTTACTTCTTGTATAAAATACTATTTTCGAAAATTATTATTATTTTGATATTTGAAAATTTCTATCTCGAGAATTGAATCATTCACCACATTTTAATATTAATAATGAAAATAATAAATCTCCCTTACATGAGAAAAAATATTTTTGGAATTAAATTTGTGTGACAGTGTGTGAAATGATAACGCAAAAAAAAGGGGAAAATTGAATGGTTGAAATTATGTAGTCTACCAAATTTTTAGCGAAATCTTTCAACAGGAAATTTGTAGGTCCGTCCATGGATATGAGAATACGATATTCGAAGACCACAACAAGCTACGCAAAAGAAATTTGCTTGGCAGCATTTATTTAAAAAAATTCGAAATACATAAACTACTCTTTTGACTACGTGCTGATGAAATTTAATTCAAAATTCATTTTTTCAAAAGTAAATACGGAAGTCGAATGGCCAAGCTAATTTTTTTAAAAATTTTTTATTGTTTTTTCAAGTAAATCGATCAGTTTTATTATTGGCATTTTTTTTTCTTAATAAATAAATTTCATGACTTAAGAAAATTTAATAATTGGTTCAAGTGACAAGCTCATGTGGATTTCCTATCAGTTTTTGAACGTGTATGGTTTTCTGATTTTGACAAAATCATTTAAATTTTCCGTGATTTTTTAACATTATTTTTTAAAGAAAATCTTATTTAATATTGTTTTTTTTTTAAGTTTCGAAGAAGGAGAAATTATCTTACAATTCCAATTTCTAATAGAAAATTCAGAAAAAATTTAATTTAAAAAACACAGATATTCTAAATTATTTTATTTACTTTTTCCTGAAATACTTCTAGTAATATTAAATTAAGTATTATCTTTTACCTAATATGTAATTAATGGATTATTGGTTTGAAAATAAGAAATTCTTGAAATAAAACTAAATAGCAAAGGTTTCTAATAATCATTTAGTACAGGTGATATTTTATTTTAATTAAAAACATTCAGAATATCAATTTAGAAATATCCATGTTGTCGCCAAATTCGTCGCCAACTTCGTCGTCAAGCTCCGAGATCACTGACGCGGCACCCGCTCAGTTTGCAAAAGGCTGATTGTAAAACGTTCTTTCTTATTATGAAACTATTCGTGCTGAGAAGCAACATTACAAATTTGTAACAATATGTATTTCAGGCGCATTTTCCCAATCGATTAAAAATCTAGCAAAAATTTGACATAATACACTTGCAGTCAAAAATCACATACTAAATTTTAAATATTTAAGTCACTACGTTTTTGAGTTACAGCTTTAACTTATCTCTGAAAGTACAGACCGACAGACGGTCAACCTCGTCTTAATTTGGCTTAAAACAGAGAGAAAAAAATGCTTGTCAACGCTATGGCCGTTAAATATATGCACTAAATTTTATTTCTCTTTTTTCTTACTTTTCATTTTTTTTTTGTAGAAGTTGTGTTAACTTAATTTCCTGTGAATGGATTTTACTTGCAAGTTGATACAAATCTATAAATTTGTTGTAATATCGGCATACCAAATTTAATGCGATTAGCTCAGAGCGTTGTGAACTACTTTTGAGTTCTGAAGCGAGGTGATTCCTTGAAATCTCGAATTCTAATTTTTTAACAATTACAATTCTTTTTCTATACTTTGTATACGAAAAAATGAGAAAGATGAGATAAATAATACTTTTTAAAGTGATACTATTATCATATTGTATACTTCCTAATTTAATCTTTTTAAAATTCATACTATTTAAATAAGTTCACACTCTCCCTATATATATATCTATATATCTTGTTCACATTTCCAATCGTCAATGAAATACTTTCTATTCATCCACTCGAGGTCAAATACATTTTTCTTTAAACTCGTACTGGATGACAATCGATATGAATACAGTTTTTTAAAATATTAATTCATTCATTAAATTTAATTTAATTCTTAACACTTTATAGTTTTAGCAGATTGTAAAGAAAACTGCATTCGACAGGCAGTAGCTCAATCGGTAAAATGAGAAGATGTCAGTATTTTTCACGTGAAGGTGAATAATGCGAGTTCGATTCTCGCGAAAATCTATCTTTTTTTGATAAATTGTTCATATTAATTGAAATTGTTTAGAGAAAAGTAACTAAAATAAAAATTATATTTGTTGACCTAAGTAGGAATTGATTTTAAAGAAATTATATATTACTTTTTTTTTTTGCCATATATACTTTTCTTTATAAACAACTAGCCGCCTTAGGCGGCCAGCCGGTTCACCAATATTCATTCCGAATAAAGGGTTCAATCAATTTTTTTATATAACATGGTCTCATAATAAGTTTTTCAGCAAAATATTTTTAAGCTTCAAATTTAGATAGTCATATAATTCACTTATACGATTATGCAGGCCCTAAGCAGTCGTATCTTTGAACTCCGCATCTCTCTCTGATTTTCTATCAGTGCACGTAAAATTCTGTTTTAAATTAAAGTGGAAACGATGAAACTTCAATTCATATAAAGACCTCTTTACACCATCCAAGCATGTCTTTAAATAAAACTAAAAACTGAAAGCAGAGAAGTCCGACATTGAAGTTTTATGTTCCCTACAGAAATTGAAACATTGTAATTTTTTAAATAATTTATAAGCTCTCAAGGAATTATTCAGCAAAAATTTCACAGGTTAATTGAAACCTTCAGTTTTTAATTTTATTTTTAGATGTATATAAATGCTCTCAATAATAACATTTTATTTATTTATTTATTGGGTTATAAATATATTTCAAAAAAATTATGATTTAAATTCCATTGGTCTTATAAATTCATATTCTGTAAAATATTCTTCGTTGCTTCGTTGAAAGCAGATGCGCTTTTATTTCGCATGATTCATTAAAACGCGGAGATAAATTACAATAACGAAGGCGAATTCTTTGATTTGCACAAACTATCTTCTTCACATAAGCAAAAGTAACAATTTAAAACATCTTATTGTTTTAAAAATAAAAAAAATGCAAAAATATTTTACTTCTACTTTTATCAATCGCTTGTTTGTCGTTTCTTTCAAATGACGTCATCTAGTTCGTTTAAGATTTCTTACTTTCAAATAATTATTCTCGCTCTCAGATTATCGTTTGGTGCTTTTCTAATAATTCTTTTTCAGTTTTAACTGTCGCACTTTTGTAATGTATTTTTATTTTGTATTTTTATTTATTTTCATTGTTTAAATGAATTAATAATTTTGATATTGCAAACGATAAAGAATAATTTTCTCTTGCATTTATTGTTAAAAAATATATCACATTTCCTATTTATTTCACTTCATATAATCACTGGATGAAAATTGTATTTTCTTGTTTTATAACTTTAAATAATTAGTAATTAACTTTTTTTAAATTAGAACTTCTGAAAATGTGATGGCAACATTTTATCAAAAGCTGATTTTGTTTTTGTTTTTTTGAGATCTTCGTGAAGATAAAATTTTATTTATGCGAAATAAATTGTTGAAAAATACGATTAAATTAAATGTTAAAAAATTCATTAAAAATAGCGTCTTAATTTATTGGTCTAAACATCATTATCATTGAAAAGCTAATTTTTTTAGCTTTAACTTGATGTAAAAATCAATTTTGTGCTGTAATATTTTCGGAAGTTATAGCGGAAAAACTTCAAAATTTGACTTATTTTTGAATTAATTAAAATTTTAATTAAAAATTCAAATAAAGGGCTGTGCTTCATTATAAGTAAAGATAAAGATTAGAGACTTTTAGCAATAATAATTTAGTAAATCTGGGGATAATAATATTTCAATCAAATCTCCTAGGGATATTTTGTTTTCAGTTCACTTAAGAAAATACTTTTAAGCAAAAAAATTATGATATCTGTGAAGTTATGTTTACTGTATACTAGAACCTTTCAAAGACAGTCGAGTTCTAAGTTGTAAATAGTACAACAGTGGAATAATCTGTTTCCAAAGAGCACATTTTTTTTTTTTTGAGATATTCTAACTGTTTTTTGTTTTTGTTTTTTCAGATTTTTTAAATAAGGCAAAAACAGAATTATTCCTTTTTTAGCTTTCCAAAACTGAAGAAAATCGCGAGATAAAATATTTAGATAAATCATGAAAACAATTATAAATTTCTTGAAACGATTGTTGAAAATTAAATAAATATATTTTTAAATGTTACCAATGAAAAAAAAACGCACAGCAATTAAAAAGATGGTTTTTTTTTTTTGAATTTATAAAAAATATAATTTTCTGGGATAAAAAGAAATAAAAAATATTTTTTGCTGAATTATATAGGGAGTACGGTAAAATACAAAAAAAAAATCAATTTTTAATTAATACTAATTTTAAAAAAATAACTCCCAGGTACACCTTTCCACCTTCCAAAATATGTATTTTATTTGCTCAATATTACAACGCTATGTAAAGTGCTCTAAGCCTGTAGATTTATAGACATACAGACATAATTTTTTAAATAATTTATAGAGATAAATTCAATGTATTTTTGAAAACGGGATAGTATATGAAAACGCTTTAATGCGTCCGAGGACTTTTAATAATATTTCATGGGAAAAAATGAAATCTGCTATGCCTATTTCAGTGTATTATGTCAGAACATCATTTCTTAAACGTCCAAACACCACGTGCACGTGCAAGTTGAATTACGTTTTATTCCTCTTAATTGTTTCATTGAATGAGTTACTTTAGTTTCACAAACGATCAAAAAAACATTGTTACGCATCGATTGTTTGAAAAATATCACATTTCCTATTTATTTCATTTCATATAATCACGTGATGAAAATAACATTTCTCTAGGTTTTATTTGCTGTAGTCATTAACTTATTATTTTTAAATCGGAGTATTGTTGTTGCTGTGGTTACTAATGGCACTTGCCATGGACGCTGATACAGCAGCAGATTTAAGCTGAAAGGAGCGTCTCTCTTTTTTTTAAAATAGCGCCAACTAGGGCCAAGAGTACGACTTAGCAACACACTCACTACATTTGCTTGCACAGCCCCTTTTTATAGGGGGTCACACAGATAGAACACAGAAGTACAACCATGCCCGAACCGTGCCTTGAAGCCGGAACTCCGAGAACACGAGGAAAACGCGCTACCTCTGTGCCAGAAAGCCGGCAATCGGAGTATTTGTAAATGCAGTGGTAACGATTCATTAAAAGCTGATTTTTTTTTGAGTGCTCGTGCAGATAATAATATTTTTATTTTTCGTCTACGGTTTTTTGTTGATTATTTTTTGTCTACGGATTTTTACTGACGCCTAAAACCTCATCTCAAAAGCATTACATTCTATGATATTTTTTTTTCTCCAACCCATCTAATTAGCAAAGGAAATTGTTATGAAATTGGAAAATTTAACCACGAAATATTCACATATCATTAAATAATTTCTCATATTCTCATATGATATTTGGAAAAGATTAAAAGAATCATAAAGAAATATAAACTGGATTTTTTTCCCCAAATCTTGGAAATCAGTATTTTACTGCGCGGAATCTGAATTTAAAAACTGGTAAATATTTATATTAATTTGGGGAAAATTTTTCAAATTATACGAAATTTTTCAAATTGAAGTTATATATACTTTTTATAATTTCTTTTTTAAAAATATTTTTTATGCAATAATTTTAAAAAATGTAATTAAAAAAAATAAAATTCAAATTCAAATAAAATTTCCGTGTATGATTAGTCAATTTTGAAAATTTCTATGATTTTTCCACATTTTTAGTGAAAAAATCATAGAAATTTTTTGAGCACTTTTTTAAAAAAAAATTTGAGAAAAAGAACATTAAAGTTTCAAAATAGTAAAAGAATTGTAACAAAATTAAGAATTAAAAGCTCTGGAATCATAATAGCTGCCCTTAATAGCTTAAATTGGTGATTTTTTGAAAAACTTTTTAAGTAAGAGATTTATGGAAAAAAATTAGTATGTAATTTCTTTTGAAAAGTAAAAGCTTCTCTTTAAAGATTTTTTTAATAAAATTAATTTTTTTAAAAAAATTGAAATTTTAGGAAAAAATTATTTAAAATGTAAGTAAAATTCTTCTATGAATGATATACCTAAAAATTAAAGTAAAAATCAAAAAATCTTTTCAGCATATGCATAAAACTTTAGAGTAATAGAATTTGCAATTTTAGAAAAATCTTACACGCAAACTTCATTTTAAAAAAATTATGTTAAAGAAAAAGTAGTAAAAAATGAATTTTTATAAAGAAATGCAAATAAAAACAATCAAACGGAAACATAGACACTGCCCGAAGTTAGCTTAAATTGTACCATTACCACAATTTGTACCATTTGGTGCTCATGGACATTAAATAATTATGTGGTTGTAATGTCTTTTGACATTCTGTCAGAAGTTTCTATTTACATATAACTGTTGTTTTTTAATTTTTTTAATTGATAACTCTGACAATTTTAATAATATCGTTAAAATTTTAGTACCAAAATGTTCATAAAAGATGGGATTCTTGCCATATGTTTTGTCCTGAGAATCGCAAAAATTTGACGCTTAAGAATCTTGAGACCCCTTAATAGCAGATGATGACCTCAACAATTTCTGACTCTCAAAACTTCTTTAATGGTTCGAAAAAAACAAAATGCTGTTTCTTATTTTCATGACATCATTTAACCTTCCCGTTCAGTTTCTGATGAATGAAAATCTAGTTCCGCGTTAAAAGTGCTCTCAGAAGTCCGGCCTTCACCCAAGTCATAGTGAAAAAGAAATTACACCTGCTCAAAGCAAAGGTGTGTGCCCCAGAAAGGCCCCGTAGGTTTCGGACATCGTAAATCCTCGTCCCCGCATTGGCCCCTTACCTCACTCTGGTGGCCTTGACAAATTCCCGTTTAGAATGTGGTCCGTCTCTTTGGTCCCGAGGGCGAAAACAATTACGGGCAGCTCCAATTTAGCATAATAGGTTAATGTTAGGGAAAAGACGTTTGAATTGCATTTTACTGCAGGAGTAAAGGTGTATAAATATAAAACCAGCTGGATGTGGTCTCCCCTAAACTTTCTCACATGCTCTCGAATAAAAAATATTATCCCAGTGAAGCACGGGTGTACAATAACTCACGAAGTATTAACCTTTGGAGTTAATTTAGCATTTTTACTGAATCTTTTGTGTCATCCATAGAAAAGTTTTTTTTGCGATTAATCCCTTATATGCTGTTGAAAATATTAAAAAATGGAATTTGAGTTTTCCCAACAGATTCAAACCAAAATTTGACACAAAATTACACCCGTAATCACAAAATATAACAAATTTTATGTGTTTACTAGCTTTTACCTGCGACTTCGTACGCATGGAAAAGCACACAATTAACCTAAAAGCAATTAATTTATAAAAAGTATTTGATATAAAGCAAAACCCCAAATCAAGTCCATATTTCTTTAAAAAGAAATCAAGACTATTTTATTTACTATACCGAAATTGAGATAGCTACAGCAGTATTATAAACATAATTTTTAAACTTTTAATTAAAATGGAAACATAGTGGTCAACAATTACAACACACAGCACATACGCGAGTTTTCAAAGCCGTTTGGGGCAACACAAATGCATGAATTTTCTACGCCAGTTAGAGTAACGCAATACAGATAAAAACATGTATCGAACATAAATTTAGTCGTTTTAGTAATTATTTCCAAATGATAGACGAATTAAAGTGGTGAATAGAACGATCATGGTCTTTAATTACATTTAACAGCTATTTCCATTTATTGTAATCCCTAATAAATCGTGTAGGAAAATTCCTTTCCACATCTTTTCGAACATAGAATACAATAAATCAAAACACCACGTCCTGAGTTTTTGAATACATTAATCAGCTGCAAAGCTAAGCAACATTTGGCTTTTTTTTAATAGTACGGAGTGGAAAACAATTTTTTTTTCAGGCTTATTCGGAGAACATCCTTAGTATTATACAGATCCGATTTTAACGCAACATTTTTAATTTATTCCTTATAATTTTACTTGTTCATAAATATGGATAACTTTTAATCACTTGATGAAATTTGTTATCGTCATTTTCGCCGTTATTTTTCTGATTTGATCATATTTGCATGAATATACAGTTCTTCAACGAATTATGTATTGCATTTCCTTTATAAGATGTGTAGTTTGTGAAGTTCTTTATACTCTTGTTGAATTGTAACTTCTGGAGTCGAAGCAATTTTAATTCCAGGAAAACTTCGTAGACAAGAAAACATATCTTCTTGAAGTTAAACGTTTCTTTTTTTCTTTTTTTTTCCTCCTCTTCTGGTAATTTTCTTTTTGTCATCGAGAAGGATATGTTCTTGCCATGAACACGATAAGATCCAGCAATATTAAATATTTTATAATATGAGTTTTCAAACTCTATATAAAGTCTTACTTAATAGCTAAGGTAAATGATGGCAATTATTATTTTATGCTTGTAATATGTTGGATTCTTGCATAAAAGAATTATGTACAAGCATATTTCCAAACCTGTCGATTTTAAAAATTAAATAAACTAGCTTTTATCACGCATTGCACTTAGGACGCATTGAAAAGCACACAACTAACCTAAAAACAATCTATTTACTCTGTGTACCTGAAGTAATCCGCCACAACCCCCAAAAGATGGGCCCTAATATCGTGTGGGTCTTTTGCGGTTAATCGCTGGCATGCATTTAATGGTTCTCGAAAATCGAATTTGTGTTATAGACATGTCCTCCTTAACTGAAGGAAACAAAAATTTGACTAAAAACTAAATTTTCAGTCGCAAAATCCAAGTTTGATATATTTAAGTCGGTGCATTTTTTTTTTAATAATTGCGTTTACGTATTTTTGAAAGTACAGGCCGACCGACAGTCAAATTGGAACAGGCTCAAAAACTGTTAGGTGTCTACAATATGGATGTTAAATGTATGTACCGAATTTTACTCGTCTAGATCTTTTCGTTTTGTAATTATGTTAACTTTCATTCGCAGAGACGGACTTCTGTACATATTTTACATAAAGTAAAATAAAAAATCTGCAAAAGGTAAGTGTAAAGACTCGGTGATAAATTTCAAACATCTAGTCCAAATCATTTTTGAGTTATTTTTTCTCAGATAGATGCATATTTTCTAAAAATATGTTTTACGAATTGTGAAACCAAAATGTGAAGATTTGTCAAAATTTCAAATTCGCGTTTTTTGACGAATCTCTAAATTTTATATTTCTCTGAATTCGAAAAATGCATTTTTGCAAAATGTCCATCTGCCTGTGACAAAGATAACTGAAAAATACTTTTATTTAGACTGATACAATTTGACATACGTTATTTACATCGAATGTGTAGGTCTTGCAATCAATTGCTCTGCGTGTTATTGTAAGTATAAATTTAACTACCAAGATT
>JAOUZG010048433.1:387562-398068 GCA_026289955.1 Argiope argentata
TATGAGGGGGAGCTTGTAAGTAGAATATGTGCCATAAGTAGAAATCATTTTTTATTTGAATATAATGTACTAAAAGTTCGACATTAATAAAAGTATGATTTACTATTTCGGCACTATTTATTTAAAATGAGAAAAAATTTCATTGTGCTTTTAGAACGAACTTCCTAATTAATTTGATAAAATTTGTTTTTCAAAAAGATTTTGAAATATCATGATATGCTTTATTTATATTGAAGGGCCTTTATATACAACTATTACTGTTAAGTTATTTAGAATGTTTAAATCATATTAATTCCAAAATATTTTATGCATTATTATTTATGTTTAATTGCAATTTCAGCTTTTGAACTCCTCGGTTTTAAAAAAAGCAAAATAATAATAATAATAAATAAAATAAAATAATGGGAATAACAAGATGCAATTTTGGTGTTTGCCATGGGCTGTCTTCCACATAGGTACACTATTACCACTTAGTTACATTATTATTATTACTATTTTCATAAAATTCTCATATAAAGATGGCAGATTTTAACAGCAGTTAAATATTCTTCAGTGAAATATGTAACACATATGTTAAATGTTATATAACTATTTTTGAAAAAATTGAACTTTTTTATAAAGATATATTCAAAATTAAAAGAGCATTTTTTTAAAGTATTGTTAGCTTGGTTAAAAGTTATAATTTATTTCGCATCATTGAAATGTTAAAATTTTGATTTTCAAGACTATATTAAAATATTGCTGCAAGATTATCTGTTCCAAGGTTACTGGAGATGAACGATGCAATGTTTTATTTCCTAAATTGATTAATTAACTTTTTTTCAGTGAAAAACTGAGAGTATTCCTTTCTCTTTCCTTTACGAATAAATGTGCAAAGCAAAGAGAAAACTGATCATATCCTTCTCTGTGGTGCAAAGTTTAACTAAAAAATCGACTCAGTGGTCTTAGAAGAGACATGGAATACTGTATATACAAATAAATATACCTAGAATGACTTTATTTATGTTAAAATTGAAATATTAATTGAAGCAGACGATTTTAAAAACAGCCGAAAGCTGGTTTTCTCTAACTATTTGAAATATTTATTTTATTAGTGACTAGCCGCCTTTGGCGACCAGTCGGTTCGCCAATATTAATGCCGACTAAAGGGTTAAATCATTTTTTTTATATAACTTGGGTTCATAATAAATTTTTCAGCAAAATATTTTTAAGCTTCAAATTTCGATAGTCATATAATTCACTTACACTATTACGTAGGCCTTAAGCAGTCCTATATTTGAAGTCCGCATCTCTCTCTGATTTTCTATCAGTGCACGTAAAACTCGCTTTTAAATTAAATTGAAAATGATGAAACTTCAATTAATATAAAGACCTCTTTACTCAATCCAAGCATGTCTTTAAATAAAACTAAGAACTAAAAGCAGAGTAGTCAGACATTTTATACATTTTTATACAGGTTTATAAACATGTATAAAAATTTATGGTTTAAATTCCTTCGGTCTTATAGATTCATATTTGTAAAATATTCTTAATATTTCAACTTCTAAATAAATAAATAAGCATTTCTATCTTCTTCAAATCTGGCTGATTTATTCAGTTCTGAATATTGCAAGTTTAGAGCAATCTTCATTTTCATGATCTAGACCAATTATTCTAGAGTAACTCTGATTGGCTTCTTTGATATCTCGATAAAGTGATCTAAAATCGCCAGTTTATATCGAATAGTTATATTGAAATTTTCATAGATCGATCAGCTTTGATGATTGACTTAGTTGATTGGAATGCCACTTTTTTATTTAAGGACTTATTGTCTCAAGAATATTTTGTTAAATATGATTCCCTGAGCAGACGATATATGTAAAAATTTTAGTCGCAATTTATAAGCATTTCTTTCCTCAATCTACTAATTATATATATCACTTAGGCCATTTGTAAAGAGATTTATGTCCATCACAAAAAATTAACAAATTAGATGCTTTGCTCCGATTACAGAAGATGTCTTTTTGATATTAAGCCATATTTGCCTTAAATAAAACTGTTTAGTTGGATGAGTAATATATGTATAGTAATATACCATAGAAAACGATCCCATGCATTTATTTTCCAAAAATATCATGTTTCATATTTGTTTCTTTTTATGCAGAAACTTGTTGAAAGTGACATTTTTATATGTTTAATTTGGAATGATAGTTGATTTATTTTTCTCATTTGAGAACATGATATTGTTTTGGTAAGAAAGTTGTGATGTCTCCGAAATATACGGGTAAAAATATTTTTAAATGCTTTTACAAATTTTGCATTGTTAATTAATACGTATGCTTGTTTGAAAAAAGATGCGTTTTCAAATATCTGACCTGCTTTTACCAGTATAGCTGTAATATTACGCATGCTTCGTTGAAAGTAGATGCGTTTTTATTTTGCATGATTCGTTAAAATGCGGAGATAAATTACAATCACGAAGGCGAATTCTTTGATTAGCACAAAATATCTTCTTCACATAAGTAAGAGTAACAATTCAAAACATGTCTTATTGCTTTAAAAATTAAAATAAAAAAGAATGCAAAAATATTTTACTACTACTGATTATCAATTGCTTTTTGTTCGTCGTTTCTTTGAAATGACGTCAGTTTCAAAGTTCGTTTAAGATTTCTTACTTTTAAATAAATAATCTCCCTCTCAGAAGATTATCGTTGAGTGCTTTTCTAATAATTCTTTTTCAGTTTTATCTGTCGCACCTTTGTAGTATATTTTTATTTTGTATTTTTATTTATTTTCATTGTTTAATTGAATTAATAATTTTGATATTGCAAACGATAAAGAATAATTTTCTCTTACATTTACGGTTTAAAAAATATCGCATTTCCTATTTGTTTCATTTCGTATAATCACGTGATGAAAATTGTATTTTTCTGTTTTATTTTTGGTAGTAATTAACTTTTTTAAAAATCAGAACTTCTGAAAATGCAATGGCAACATTTTATTAAAAACTGATTTTTTTTGAGATCCTCGAGAAGATAAAATTTTATTTTTATTTTTATTTTATGCGAAATAAATTGTTCAAAAAAATACAATTAAATTAAATGCTTAAAAATTCATTAAAAATAGAGTTTTAATTCATAGATCAAAACATCAGTATCATTGGAAAGCTAATTTTTTGAGCTTTAACTTGATGCAAAAATCAATTTTGTGCTGTAATATTTTCGGAAGTTGTAGCGAAAAAACGTCAAAATTTGGCTTATTTTTTAATTAATTAAAATTTTAATCAAAAATTCAAAAAAGGGCTCCGAGGTGCAGATTCTCGGCACCCAAGGTATACATATACCAAATTTGGTAGCTGTAGGTCGAACGGCCTGGCCTGTACATGGCCAACACACACACACACACACACACACACACATTGTGCTTTATTATAAGTAAAGATGACCATTTTATTCGCAAATGATAAGGTATAAGAACATTTTGAGAGACAATTAATTAAATAGCTAATTTTTTATTAATAAAAACTTGAAAAATAAACTGAAACGATAATTTTTCTATTGAATTTAATAATTGTCTTTGAATTTTCGTGTAGTATTACTCATTTGTTTAGGCAACGTTGCATCATGTATTCTTGTTCACTAAAATACAAAAAAGAAAAAAAAATCTGCTCGCCAAAGATTTATTTTGCATGATTTTGAGAAGTCTGTTAATATTTTCTTTTTATTATCATTAATTTATTGCTTTTGAAAATGAAAAATAAATGCCACCAATAGATACGTATTAACAAAAAGAGAAATAAAAAAATAACGGTTGATTAGTTCAAAGTTTGAAATTATAAAAGTTGATTTGCAAAGGAATACTTATAAATTTCCTAATTTCAGAATCGTTCTGGACTAAAATTAATTAATATCAAGCTGAAGTAAATTAACATTAAAATAAAGCAAAAAATGCACAAAAATGGAACTGCCATCATTAAAAAGCTACAGTTTTTAATTTTAAGATGGGATAAAATTACATTTAGTCGGATAATTTTCGACGAAGTCACTATAGAATAAAGGCCAGATTTTGATTATTTCTCATAATCTAAAATCACGATAGTTCTTTGAATATTGGTTTCATCTGTTTGTAAAAACCTTACTTTCCTACTTCCGTCAAAGTTACAGACCTATGTGTGCTTTTAATGATTGTTAAATTACTACCTGAACATCATTAAAATAGCTATTAAATGGCATGTATAAATAAAATTTTAATGAACCTATGGTAACGTAACTCAAAGCTTTAAAGTTGCTGACAAAGGGATATCTACAAATTTTCTTATTTCAAAATCATAAGACTATAATTTTTTTAAAGACTCATCAACAATTGAACGAAACATTTCACAGAAATAAAATTAATATTGTTAATATTTGTTTTTTAGAATAATTTCATAAGAGATTTCGTGAAAATAGGGTGAAATATGAGTTAAACTTTTCATAGCCTCATATGACTAATGTCAAAATACATTCTGTCTCATTTTTTTTTAAATATCGCCAGATGCCACGATAGATTCAGCAAAAATCATAAATTCACGCCAATAGTTAATATTTAGGAGCCATTGTAAGCCAATGCCATGAAAGGCATTTATTGGTAGAACGTCTTTACCAAAGAGTATGCGGAAAAGTTTTGAGGAGGCCACTTCCTCTGGTTTCTGCATTCTGCGTTTTTTTTTTCAATCATTTAACAATTTTTAAAACTCACACATATTTTGCAACAATGATTTTCATTCCTTACCACCTAAATTTACAATCATATGCGCCTGCAATGATATCAAATAAAATTTTGGTAAGCGTAAATGCGATCTCAACTAAATAATTAACACATCAGTCTAACGGCGATAGAAAAATAATAAAGGGTAAAAAAAATACATATCAGATAGAAAAATAATAAAGGGTAAAAAAATACATATCAGCAATTTTATCGGCGATCTTATTTTTTTCAAGTTTTTGAAAAAGAAGTTTGTATGTTGCCATTAAGGCAGTGCAAATTTTCTATTTATTAAAACAAAGTTACACCTTTCTTTTAAAAAATTGATATTTTGATGCGAGTTTTCGAAAAATATCGACCTGTCGATATCATGATCATGAATAATGATTCACGCTGAATGGCATACAATAAATCGATAGTCACAATCTGCGTTTTTAATCTCGTTTTGGTTATGGGTTAGTATTTACTTTTGATGCTCATTATTCTTTTTCACCATCATACAAAGTTTTTCTTAATATTTCCATAATTACTTCATATTCTAACATGCAAAAATATTTTTTAAGATCGTCATTTTGGTATATGTTTTCTACTCCTTAATTGAAGGATAACATTATGGAAAAGTATTTCGTGTGCGGTGAAATCTTTATAAGCCAGATAACAACCCTCTAACTAAAGTTTCACTTTTGCTCAACGGTCATGTTTCTCGGCTACACTCCTTAGATTGCGAGTTTGGACCTACCGCTAGTTGTGTGGACCTGCCGCTCGGATTATCAGAAGCAGTCTGCTCTTTCTTTTAATCTCTAAATATTCATCTTCAAAGATAAAAAACAAAAAGGAATGGCTCACATGAAATACACAACTTTAAAATATTAAAACGAATACTTTTATTATATAAATTGAAACTTTCCTTAATTTGTCGTTTTGATTAGATAATATATTAAGAGATGATATTTATAGTTAATAATAGCTATAAATAAATAGGGTTATTACGATAAATCGAAAAATATGAATATGTGTTAAACGATATATCTCGATGATGAAACTTGGTCATAGCTCAGGCCTAATTCCCAAATAAGGAAAGAGTAAGTAAATAAGAGACAGTAAATAACATCGATATTTCTCATTTAAATAAAAAACACCTGAACTTGGAAAAAAATTTAAATTAAAAAGTTAAAACATGAACTTAGTTATAGATTTAATAATATAGTAATTACACAAGGAATAAATTTTAAAAAATTCAAAGTTAGAAAAATATCTACCGTTTTTTTTTCTCCATCATTATTTGAGAGAAATTTCTAAGACTACACTTGAATGCTATTATAAATCAAGGAATGACTGTGCAAAATTTTCAAATCAAAAACTGCAATATTTTCTTTAAAAAAAGTTTAAAAAATTGTTTATAAGTTTTTTTTATTATTCAGAAGTCGCATCCGTAAAAAGGAATTTTGCTCTAGCAACATTACCCCATGTTTTTTTAATGACCAATTTTTTAAAAAATGTGAAAAATGAATTTTTTAAAAAAAGAAAAAAGTATCTTTGCGATGTTTTATTTCTCATTTTCTTTTAAATTTTGTTTAAGAAAGTTATGGTCATCGAAAAATGATTCCAATCGTAAGAATTCAGATTAAACGTTTTTTAATTAAATGTACCATTATATTTTTGAAAACCGCACGACTCTTTTACTATTTGTAACAATTTATTAATAGAATTAGAATTTAAAAAATCTTTTGTTAAAAAATCCTAAGCTTTTTTTGGATAGTCATCTCAAAAATGTAAGCGAAAAAAAAAACACTGGTAAAAATTTTTCTCAAAAGACTGTAATACTAAATTTTAAAAATAAAGTGACGAATGAAACCTAAAACGTTAGTAAACGCTGTTTTTTGAACAAGTGATACGAAGAGATCATTACATATCTTTTCTTTTTTAAAAAAACTTTTTCACTCAAATTTATAATAAAATGGATCAATTCTTATCATTAAAAAATTTACACTATCAGGAATAAAACGATTTAATATCGAACAAATTCATACAGAAATTCTTAAACTAACATATACATTATTTGTGATTTATTTTATACGAATCTCTTCGCTAAATAAAAAGGAAAAGAATAAACGTCGCCGAGTGTAGACATAACTTTGATATTAACTATTTTTAGCTTTTTTTATTTAATGCTTGAATGAAATGATTTATAACATGTAGAACAAAGAAAAAGAAAATCTAATTTTTTTCGCATTACGTATTTTTATTATTTACTCTTATATCAATCACTAAAGCTATTAAATCTTCCTAAAGAATGCTATTCTTAACAATATATATATAAACTTTTATAACATTTAAAACATGTGGCATTTGCATTAAGTGGAAGGCTGATTTGCACTTTCCGAAATGGATATATTCCTGCAATAAGATATCATTTTTTATTAAAGGATAGTAACTTAGAATTCTATTTTCGAAAAGTAAATTAAATCTCCATTAATTTTTTTCTGTAACGGTTTTTTTATCATTTAATGAAAGATATATTCCATGTGTGATCATAAACAAGATTCGTTTGGCAATGAAAGAAAAATAACACTTTTTTAATAAAAAAACCCAGTCTAATACTGAAAGTATTATAATTAACCTGATGAATACAGTGCTTCGGGTTTTATATGCCTCCCATATTTTAAACTTGCTCGTAAAATATAAGATAGCTGTATAATTAACCCAATATTGGGATTTGGATGAATTTTTTTTGAATTCATGTACAGGAGTCTGTAAAAAAAGAAGAAAAAATCGTTTGGAATGATTTGTTTATTAATATGGCTCTATTAACTTTTTTGAAACTTTTATAACAAAAATAAATAAATGAATAAATAATAGTTTTTATAAAATGAAATCTACTATGACGAATTTCAAGTTATCATGTGAGGAAATTATTATTTTTGAGTCATTATTTGTTGTATTTAATTTTAGTCAACAACCAGTTTTAACCGGTTTGAAACAATTCCGATAATTCTCTTTCTCTCTCTCTCTCTCTCTCTATATATATATACTAGCCGTCTTTGGCGACCAGTGGCTTCACTTGTATTAATGTTAACAAAACTGTTCAATTTAGTATATTTTACTTAACTTGAATTCATAATAAGTTTTTCAACAAAATATTTTTAGACTTCAAATTTTGATAGTATTATAATTCACTTGTACTATTATGTAGGCCTTAAGATGCTCTATTCATTGTACTATTCTCCACTCTCTTCCAATTCGTGCCACCAAATTCTAATTTTAAATTAAAGTGGAAATGATGAAACTGCAATTAATATAAAGAAATTTTATTTTTACTGAATCCTAGCTTGTCTTTAAATAAAAAGTATGAGAAGTAAAAGCAGAGTCATTCATCATTGAAATCTTATGTGCACTACAGAATAATTTTCATAATTTATAACATCTCAAAGAATTATTCAGCAGAAATGCCACAGATTCGTCATAAAATTCAATTTTTAGCTTTATTTTTAAAAGTATATAAATGCTGTGAATAATAATGTTTTAATTTTTAAATTTTAAATAGCCCTTTTGTCCTAAGAAATCATATTGTGCAAATTTCTTGACACTCCAATTTTTAAGTAGATAAATTTTTATATCTTTTGCTATCAAATCAGACCAATTTATTAATTTATGAATACTATAAATATCAGAAGAGCATTTTTATAATCTAGGCCAATCACTCTTGAGAAATCTTATAAGGTGATTGGTTTCTTTCTGACGGTCGGCGTACGTTCTGATATCGTCCATTTATATAGATTAATGATATTGAAATTATCATAAATTGGTTAGCTTTAGAGATTGAAGTACTTTATTGGAGTGATTTTTTTATTTTGGATATTATATTCTCAAGAAAATTTTGTTAAATATAATTCATAGGTCAGTGAAAAAATGGAAAATTTTTAAATATGTAATTACTCGGCATTTATTATAACATTGATATAGTACTTGAAAATTTTTTTTCTTGAACTCTTAGAATCATTTTTTGATGAATTATTTTCGAATTCCTTCACGGAGAAAGGCCATTTTTTTAAGTATTTAATTAATGGAAATTTTTAAAGAATTCTTCCGAAATATACATTTTTACTCTCCAAGATATATATGTGCCAAGTTAGAAAGCTTTACATCATATGCTCTGTAGAGCCCCAATACATACATAATACACATAAAAACACATTCATATAATTATAAATCTTGGCGAAATTCCGGACCCAGATTGTTTCGGAACTGATATTTTACTTAAATGTTGAATGAAAAATTGTAAAATTGTACATTTTTATAGAATAGTAAGATTCAAATTTTCATGAATCAGTCAATTTTTATGATTGATTTAGTTCATTGAAGCGCAACTTTTTCTGTTTATAATATTAGTGCCTCAAGAATATTTTATTTCATATAACACAAAAAGCAGAGTATCAAAAAAATTTCACTTCGTAATTCATTAGAGCATTTATTGATCCGAATTAATTAAATTGTAGTTATTTATTTCATTTAAACCATTTTAGTTGTAATATTTAACAGTATTTATGCCTATTACTAAAGATTTACAAATTGGCCTTTGAATGGATATTCTGCATGAATTAAACCATGATTACTTTCATGAAGTTGATTTATTGAATTAATAATATAGATACTGTGAACGATTACGGAAAATTTATATCGAGTTTATTTTTTTAGAAAATATGGTATTTATTTATTTCATTTTGTAGAATCACGTGCAGAAATTTACATTTTTCTGGATTCAATTTTCGGTAATAATTAACTTATTTTTTTCTCAGAGTTTTTGTTAACTTGATGGCAACACGCTGATAAAAAAATTTTTTTTCCATTTTGGTGTGATTAAACTTTTATTTTTCACAAAATAAATTGTAGAAAAATAGGGTTTAAATATTTATTTAAAAATTCATTTGAAATAAAAATTTAATTTGTAGGCCAAAAAATTGCTATCATCAAAACAAATTTTTTTAAAAACTTTAATTTGATATAAAAATCATTTTTATGTAATTCTATTTTCGAAAAATTATTTAAAAAATATATATATATAATTTTGCTTAATTTTTCATTAATTAAAATTCTACTTAAATTTTTTTTTATTTAAACCATTCTCGAATTCGATTGAACAACACAAAAAATTTCATCAAAATCTGCCCAACCGTTTAGGAGGAGTTCAGTCACATACACATGTACAGAAGAATTATATATAAAAATATATATGCAATACATAATTTTGTGTTTGAAGCAGAAGGTAGTTTCGAAGACAGAAGAGAGAATTCGGAATTTTTTAAGTTCCTTTTATTGCATCTCGAGAGGCAAGCATTATGTACAAACAGCGTAAACAACGTACGTACGCTCACATCGCGACACAAAAGAAGAAGAAAGTAAAAAAAAAGGAACGAAATCATTTATCCCTGGTCTTATAAACCAATAAATTCCCATAAACCTCACACGAGTTGATTCTGACAGAAATTCTCACACGTGTCGACTTTGACAAGGTAAACGCCGTTAGAAGAATCTATTTACATCAGCGATCCTCTATCACTTCACTCCACATGTGGAACCGATGCCACAGCACTTTTACAAAGCTGCAATTGATTTAATTAAATAGAAAAAGTTTTATGGGATCAGGAAATAAGAGACTGTCTTAAATGACTTTGATACGGGCTGAATTAAGCTAAAAATTAAAAAAATATTAGGAGTAAATTAAATCTTAAAATATCATCCCACACACACGTATATATATATATATATATATATATATATATATAT
>JAOUZG010048437.1:0-24148 GCA_026289955.1 Argiope argentata
TAAAAACAGCTTGGAAAATGCCGCGCACAGAGGAAATAATGGTGACAGACACACACCCTTCTTTTCTTTTCTTTTTTTTTTCTATCCTTTTTTTCTTCACTACTTTTCTTTCTACAAACCCTTTTTGCCCTCTGTTATTCTTTTTTTTCTTTATTTATTACTTAATTATGACCCCCTGTCTGCTCAAAATAAAATTTTGAGCAGACATAGATTAAATATCCATACAGACTAATAATAAAAGCAACTATTTTCTTTCTTTTTTAAACATCCCGTTATCTATGAATGAAAACCAACTGACTTCGCGTATTTCTTTCTAAACAAATCATAATTTATTACTTCCTCCTATCTAACTCAGTTGGTGTTGGGGGAAGAAATGAAGATTTTTTGCGGGAAAGTAAGAAAAATGTCGTTTTAACTATTTTCCTAGCAGTTTTTTAATTCTTTCTCATCCATAAGAACCATCCTCGTGTCTTAACGAAAATATTAAAATAAAAATTAGCCGAATCGGTCGAGCCGTTCTCTAGTTTTGCGCTTAGCAACGCATTTCGAGTTGCATTTTTATTAATTTAGATATCCCCCCACTTTTTCTATTTAATTAATTTAACAGAAGCTTTCTAAAATTGCTGGATCGGCTGAGAGCCGACAGGTTCCCACAATCCGAGGGAAGCGATAAAATGCTGTCTATAAAAGCCCATTCTTGCGTTTTTCCGTGCGTTCCCCTTATCAGAATCGACATGTGCAAGAAATCTTTATTGAAATCTCATTGTATATAAGCACTATGAAAAATTATTCTCCCTATCAAAATATTATGGTATATAAGACCTGGGATAATTAATTTCGTTCTTTTTTATGCTAATCTGCTCATTTTCCTCCCCTTGTACGTAAATCGTAATCACCCGGATGGAATAAAATGAATTTAGAAATTCAAAGTGTTTATATTTTCGAAACTGCCTTCTGCTTCAAACAAAAAAACTTATGTGGTAAATTATATATATATTGTGTGTGTGTGTGTCACATAACTTGATTTACTCTACCCACAATAATAAAAGTTCACTTTATTCAAAATTTCGAAGGAAAAAGAAAGTCTCTTAAGGTAGATTCAATAAGACAAAATAACAAAAAGTAAAAAAAAAAAAAAGGATTCCAAGGTGACAGTTGTACACTCAGAATTACATTTGTTCAAAAAATAGAATTAAGGAAAAATGGGTACAAAAAGAAATGAAATAATTTTTAAATTGAAAATCACAGCGAAAATTTTACATATCGGTTGTAATAAATAATACAGGGTCAAAAGAGAAAAAACGAATAATTCAAATTAACAAAATGTTACTAATTATAATAAAATGAACTGGTAATTTTAAATAGAGTAATTTAAATAAAAGTAATTATTTTAATAAACAAAGATATACATCAATTTGAATACCACAACTGTACGATAAAATCTCTTTGTAAACAGCAGTATTCGCATCTAACGTATTGAAAGATTTCTAAAAGCAAAATTTTTTTAATAACATTTTTGAAATAGATGCAGGAATTTTCTATTTGACTTTGAAATGGTGAGAATGTATTAAAACCACAGAAAATATTTTAATATTATGCTTGTTAGAAATCAAGAGACCAGAGATTTTTTTTTTTAATTACTGAAGAATTCGAATAAGCTAAAAATTAATATCGTTTGTCTGGTAAATAGATTTTTTTAAAAAAATTCTTTTAGAAGTGTATCAAATATCGTGACTTTTTTTATGATAATTATTTTATATTTTTAAATTTATTTAATATTTTAAATAATGCAAAATCGAAATTAATATTTGCTTCAATTTTTATGCTGTGTGCCATTCGTATGGAAGTAAAATTTAGTTTTATTAATATTAGTTGTGATCAACTTCTAAATATTTTTACGAGTTTGTTATCGAAAAAATAGGTATATTCTAAATTTCGAAAATCTAGAATATCAGAAAATGAGTGAGAAATTGATTATAGAATCCCATTTTTGTAAAAATGAAATACAGAGAGTAAAAATTAAACAAATAATTAAAAATAGTTTTAAAATAATGCATAAATGATAACCAAATGAGATTATGTGTACTAATAAGTAAATATGAGGAATAGTAGTAATCGGCATTTGAAAATGAATTATGTAACTATTTAGAATTATTGAATTGAACATCACAGTTTTTTTTTCCTTTTATTATTTTCCCAGTGTTTTAAATGTCAGTAGAGTTATAAAATATAGTATGAATATTTTTCGAAAATGTTTTAAAGAATGAGAAGGTTGGAAATGGAGTAATTATTATTAAAAAGACAATCAAAAATTAAAACTATATATATATATGCCATAAATTTTTTGTTATAAACAAACTATTGTTTAAGAAATAATTGGTTTCAGTTCTTTATATATGTGTTCAATACATATTGCGGAATCGGGATTGATAAAATAAAATATTTCGATATAAAAAATGGCGCGAAAGTGAATGGAACAAAAATTAAATCGAATAATGTCTAAGAAATGCATGCAGTGCTTTCTTTTGGAAAACAAATCACCAACCTGAATAACAAATTTTCTTCCCAAAAAAACAAACATTCTGGAATTTTGCCAGGGTCTTTTTTAACTAATGTCTTTTTTTCGGCTCATTAAAAACGAACACGATCATGAACATGAAATCGTATCCGAAAATACTACGAAAAGGAACTTTTTACCAGGCAAAAGGGAGGGGAGAAGGATCCAGCGGAAGTTTATCGTCTGCCTCGAAAAATAAAATAAATAAAAGCTGTGCTCTATGGAATGATTCCTGGCTGTGGGGTTGCTTTTAGGAATCCCTCCCACCATATCAGTCTCTTCTAGAACTAGAAAACCCAGTTCCCACGCCTGGTACCCCCAAACGAAACTTTGACTTCCCCCCTCCCAATCCCCCTTTCTAGAAACGAACCCCAACATTATTATCCAACTTCTCTCCTTGTGCCTAGAACGAACGGCAGCTGTTAACCGTTGGTGAAAACACTAATAATGTACAAGCTGCCATTTTTTTCTTTCTTCTTTCCTCTTCCAAACGAGATTAGTAACCGAGATGCATTAAAAAAAAAGAGTGAATAAAAATCCTTAAAAATAGAGGAAAATTTCATTCGCCATATTTCGTTTCCGGATTTTTTTACTAAAATTTATGAAGTATGCAAATTTAAAGTATTTCGAACCTACATTGTCCGTCTGTTATAACATCGCATGTAACTGCTGTTGAGTGTTTTAAAATCGTCTGCTAAAGAAGTATACAGATTACTTCGCTTCATTTTTATCTGAAAATGTCTAGAACAAATTGTTGAAAAGATTTTTCAAAATTATCGCGAACAAATGAATTACTGAACGAAAGCTTATTTATTTATTCTAATCTCAAACTGCAACATAAAAAAAAGAATAGAAGAAGAAAAAGAAAAAGCATTATCTTCAACAGTATTTTTTCGTTCAGAATGCTTTGATTTTTTTTAGATAAATGAATGCTTGTAATATCAGAATAAATATTTTATTTATTAATCTTTCTGTTTTCTTTACATTTAACGTTTAAATTAAATTGATGCAGTTAAATAAAATATATTTATAATAATGAAAAACTGATACACATTTGAAAGCAATATATATTATGAATGCTGATTTTTAACTGGAAGGAATGCGATTTGGTGCATCATAACATTTATCCTTGACGATAAAAACATGGAATAACACAGAAGATGAGAGATGTTCTAAAACTAATTAATTTGGCCTTAATTGAATAGGCTGTTTAATTTAATATGTCTTTTAAATTCAACTATTCATTTAGAAAAAGAAAGGAAGAAAAAAAAATTACATCAAGTAGTTAGGGTTAATGAAATGAATATGAATGTTGAACCCATACATTCGAAAAGATTTTGATTTAGGAAAGAAAAAATGACTTACTTCATTTTTGCTATAAATAAAAGCTTCAGATTTACATGGACAATTTCAGAAGCTTTTTAACTCTCAATAAAACTTCTTAGAAATTTTGTATCATGAATAATACATGAGTTTTAAAAATGTAAATAGAAAAATTTCATGTACTTCTGCAGCATTAATTTAATTTTTTAAACACAGTTTTAAAGATTAATTCTTACATTCTCCGTTATGGTCATAGTTAATAAGTGGATTTTAAAAACTACGCTTAAATTAAAATATTAAAAGCACGTTATATATATATATATTCCCGATTATATTATTTCGTTTAATTTTTATTAAAAAATGCCTTGAAGAAATTGTTGAAAAGACTGTTTGGAATTATCAAATAAAATCAATATCAATAAATAAAAATTTGTATCATAAATAATTTATCTAAATTAATAATATTTTTGCTTCCTTTCGTCTGATAGTTGCCATTTTTTTGCGAAATATTAGTTCGAATTAAATAAGAACAAATTAAGTTTTCAGTTTTTTTATGATTTCAGTCTCATTTAATAATAAATTCATCTACTCTCCAACACTAATTTATCATCTTGAGATAATTAGGTAAACGGGAGTGGATCAATTAAATTAACGATTATCTTGTGTCATTCGATATTGGGATCTATTTTACTAGTGTTTCCCCAACTCTTTATCAGATCGTCTGCTCTTAACAGACTGAATGACGTCAGAGACACACATTGTTCTGACCTCTTTACGACTCAAAGGTCGCGATGATAAACTCGCTTGGCTTTTGCTTATATGTTATTGGGCAATTTTGTCATCAAATGAACGAAAAGATTAAATTCTGTTAGAGATTTAATGACGTGAAGAGCGGCAGAAAAAATGGGGATGGAATAAGCGCTGTAATAGAATTTTTTTTTAAACTTTTTCACCACAAAATACATTTTTGTTTCCTTCTTTTTTTCTTTTTTTTCTCGCCTTTGGACGTAGCTTCGAAAACCCGCGACAAAATATTTACGACTATCTGGGAAACGAGTATTCGAAGAATATTGCAACGTATAAAGTTTTATTTTCTTAGTTATTCTAGAAAGAAGTCGGGACTGAATTTCAAGTAAGTTAAGTTACAGGGAACTATTGCGGTGTGTTTTAGTAATTCCTGTATTAAAACCCGGGAACTCATCTAAAATAAATAATGGTTTATAAAAATCTGAAATAATTTTAGTTAATTTATGAAGATGATTTCAGAAGCTTTATCTTAAAATTTTAGTTTTCACACAGCAGCTAATCCGTTAAAGAAACTATTTACTAGCTGAGTTATCTGTCGTAAATTAATTTAAAGATTTTCTAATCAAAATTTGAATAGTTAATCACTTCCTTTTTAAAAATAATTATATAATTATTCTTATTTTTTTTCAATGCAACAACGAACAAACATAAATAGACGATATTTCCACTTAAGATTTAACTATCCGCTTAAGATTAACTTTGACGACCAACTTATTTAATTTTAATTATATCTTTCATTCATAATGTTCATAATTCCTTCCACAAGATGGTTTTAAACTTAAGTTAGAGAAAGAAAAATTCACTTCGTAAAAGAAACTCCATTGTGAAAACAAATCCTAATTGCCCATTGTCTCATGCTGAAATGTGACTTCACTATCTTGTTAATTACGGTAAATACAGAATTTATTCAGAAGTTAAACTGATGCAATACAGTTTATATGTATATTTTGATAGTTAAATTAGAGTATACCAGTAAAGGGTAAGCAAAGTTATTCAATATATTTCTTAATTTGCTTCAAATCTCAATGAGTACTGATAAGGAATTCAATAAAAAATTCAGGAATAATAAAATTGGAAAGTAAAATATCAATTACAATATTGACTCAAAAAAATAAAAATACAAACATTCATGGAGGCACTTTCAACGATGGAAAATATATACTCAAAATTAGTTTATTTACAGAAACATGAAAGTGATTAAAAAAAAATTTTTTTTGAATGAAAAATATTGTTATAAAAGTATTACCTTTTACCCATGACTTATTAAGCATTGAAAAGTACATAAGTAACAGATAATAAAATTTCAATTTTTCGCCTACGGATTTTTGTTGACGCCGAAAACCTCATCCCAAAAACAACTTCATGTTCTGCCATGATAATATATATCACACATTTAACAGAAGAAGAAAAGAAATATCACGTTTTCATTCCTTTTTTTTATCTGAGTTTTTATCCGTTATTTCTTACTTTATGTAGTTTACTTGCTTGCAGGCTTATCTATTTAAAAAATATTTTAAATCATTGCCTCACGTCCTGATCGTCTGAAAATACAGCATGACGAATCGAATAAAATTCAATGAATATCTTTTCATTAATATTTTGATAAAAAAAAGTTTGAAATTTCCAATAAAGTCCAGTGTATCACTAAGATGGCTTACTTTGGTTTAGATAGTTATCTTAACGTTTCATTTGAAAGCAAAACGTGGTTATTTTAAAACGGACTTTGTAATTTTGAATCAGGTCAAATGACGAGGATGCTGGTAGAGCCGGTACACCTTCTCAGAACTTTCGCACCACACCAATGGGAGGAGCTCCCTTTGATGCAATCCGAATGTACGACGGATCTTTAGTGAATGGGGTTTCGAACCCGGAGCCCTTTGGTTAGAAGCCGAGACCTTATCTCTAGATCACCATAGTCCCTCTCTTGCAAGAGGTCTCTCAATAAAGGGTAATGGAATCACGTTTTCGTATTCATAATCAACATTTCTCGTATTAATAAGTTATTTTTCAAATAATTCTGAATTGTTCTGATGGTGCTACAAGCGGGCGCACGACGCGGAAAGGCGCTGAAGGAGAAAGCGTTGGCGACGGCTGTCAAAGAGCTTGGCGCCAGCCAGGTTGGTTTGGCGAAAGGAATAGTCTGGTAGCCGCTGGATCGCACGCGATGTTTCCCGAAGTTTCGCGCGCTCGCTCGGCTATATGAGGGACGGGTTGTCGCAATCTGGCAGAATTCCTCTCGAAGGAATAGCACCTCATTGGACAAGCGGATAACTTTTCACGTTTGAGCTGTGTTTACGTTTGCTGTTAACGTTGTATAATTGAGCTCGCTGTGATTTACTGCTTACTGTGCTATACGATAGCTGTTTTGCAGTCTGTGTTTATTGTGCGTAAGGCTTGCATTTACGCTGTAAGTGACTGTTGACTGCTGGATTATTTTATCTGAAGTTTTTCCTTATTAAGTCATCGTGTAAATAGCTGTAAATAAATTTGTTTGTGCTGCCCTCAAGTAAAGTCCATCCAATCCGAACTCGCTACGCTAAAAAAACGTAACAGTATCATAGTTCACATTCTTTTTGAAGGTGAGCTGGAAACGGACGGGCTAATGACCTATAATCGAGGTCCCACTTCGTAACAATGATTACAAATGAACTGGCACTGCGATTGATGCGTTTTATAAATACCATTTCCTTTTATACACGGTGTCCCAGCAAGACCGGATAAACTCTACACAACTAAATTCGTTGTTTGGAATACATAGAAAGAAACTATACTTTTACAACCCATAGTTTTCGGGAAAAACGCGAGTGAAAGTATATAACGTCATATCCTGTTTACGAAAAAAAACTTTATTCGAAACATGAACATCAGTACTTGCATAATTTTAAATAGGAAGATGTTCGAAAGGTCAACCCCGCACATGGAGGCACGTATGCGCGCGTCGTGCAATGGTTGACTGTACACGTTCTAGGGGGTCAGATCTGGAGATCGTGCTGGCCATGAAAAAGGACTCCGACGCCCAATTCAGCTGTCAAATAAAGGTTTTTTGGTAAACCGGATATGACGTCATACACTTTTTCTCGAAAACTATGGATCGCAGAGACACAGCTCTTTGGGCATATTTTATGTCTTCCAAACAACGAATCTGGCTGTGCAGAGTTTATCCGGTCTTGCTGGGACACCCTGTATACCGCATCACTAAACGGTACTTTATTGTTCTTGTTATTAAGATCTTGTTAATCGATTGGTATGTGAAAGAATAATACAAAGAACAATTATTCAAACATCGTGTGAAAATATAACATTCTAGAATCTCAAATAGAAATGCTGTCGATCATTCAAAACAGCAGTGAACTCTCTTTCAAAATAAAATAAAATTTTGAAGCGGGAGCTTCAACCTGATTGCCTACAACAACAGGAGTCTGTCTACTGAACAATGAAACTTATGATTGAATGAATGGATGGATAACACTCATCTAATGAACCAATTACATTTTGCGTATTTGCTTTTGTTCGAGAAGGAGGGGACGAAAGAAAAATATAAATGGCAACTTATAAACAAGAATTAAAGGACCGAGCAGAGGCTGCCCATTCGAAAATGGAACGAGAAAGTGCACGCCAAGGGGAAGAAAAAAGAAAGCTTACAGTAGTGGTGTTAATGTCCTATTTTGTCTGTACAAGATATATTTTGATTAAGAAATCTTCACTTTGATTGTGATCAGACATTGCGGACGGCCACCTCTAAATCTTCACACCATGTCAATGTGGACCCTATGTACTTGTGTTTCGAATGTACTATGCCCCTGTGACCCCAATTCTTATTTAAATATAATATAAAAAGAAAAAAATATGTGTGTAAATATTGTTTATTTTAAACAGTCAAAATCAATCTTTTGTTTAAGTAAAATAAAAGATTCATTAAGATCCTGACTTACCTGGTGATCAAAAAATTTTAAATTATAGTCATTATTTACTGTGTTGGCGAAAATTACTTACCGTGTATTTATTTCGTACATTTTTTAACAAAATATTTAAAAATCAAAAAAGAAAAAAAAATAGCAATCCAGTTAAAAGTTTCTCGCATTCTCTCAAACAAGATTGTTATTTTACTTTTCCGAGCATAAAAGTGCGAGTCCCACACAAGTGAGTTTCGTTATTCATAGCAAAAAACAAAAAAAAACTGAATATGCATTTTTGACTAAATGAAACAAAAATTAAGCTCGGAACTACAAGTTTAGTAACAAAATCAAATACGAAATTTCATTTATCTAACGTTCCATTTTGAAGCTATTGATTTTAAACGAACGCGAAAGTGCAAACGAGCAGATGCTTTGACGGATTTAATTCAAAATTTGATGCAGATCTGCGCTTTAAATACTAAGTGTGTATATAAAATTTTATTCATTTAATTCTTTAACTTTCCAGTTACCGTTCTAATTTGTATTTCGACAAACAGACAAATAGATTTAGTGCAAATGCAATTCGTTCGAAATTTGATAAAAGACTACGAAGCTGATGCAAAGCTCACATACCAAATTTCATCTATCTATCTCAAAGCATTTTCGAGCTATTGTGTTTACTATTTATACTATTGTGTTTAGACAGATCACTAAATGTGGAGTTATGGACAAATTCCCTTAGGACCGAATTTGCAACATTAGAGCTTGTAGCCGAGTAACATAACCAGTAGACAAAAGTAATTACTCGTGTCCGGAGTATGTTATCTGGATTATGAAACTTTCACCACATACTCTCCCACCAGTGAGTTGGTGGTGAGACGACTGATGTAGTTTGCACCAGGCGTATGATGAGAGTGTGAGTTGGTGGGGAAGTTGGCAGTTGTTTCTAATGCGCCTGGCATTTTTGCTGCCGGTAGAGGGCTCCATATCAGCTGTAGATAAAGAGCCCTCTATATCAGCAGTTGGGTTTGTAGCTGTGTAATATAGTTATTATACAAAAGTAATTTCTCGTAAAAGAGATTACTCGTGTCCGGAGTATATTATCTGGATTATGAAGCTTTCACCACATACTCTCCCACCAGTGAGTTGGTGGTGAGACGATTGATGTAATTTGCGCCAGGCGTGTGACAAGTGTGTGAGAGTTGGTGGTGAAGTTGACAGGTGTTTCTAATGCGCATGTCGTCTTTTGCTGCCCATAGAGGGCTACAGAACAGCTGTAGAAACTTGCTAATTCAAGGCCATGGGTGAAGGGTTAGGACCGACCTCGCAACGGTAGGGTTTGTAGCCAAGTAATATAGTCACTAGACAAAAGTAATTAATGTTATCTGGCTTATGAAACTTTCACCACATGATTCCAAAAATACAGTTTCCGAATCTGGTAGTAGCAGGGGGGGGAGAGGATCTAAAACATGAAGATTCGTCAAAATCTTTAATTCAAATTTTTCGACCACTAATATAATTTGTCTTTGGATATCGGAAAACAATAAATCATCACTGCTGCTTTTAATTTAAAAACTGCCATTTTCTTCTTCTTTATTCCTTTTTAACCCTTTATCTACTGGCGGTACTTATAAGTATCTTGGTTATATTTTCGTAATATGACTATTTTTGCCGATGGTATTCTAAAAAAAACCAGGGAGAATGTAACTCAAATAGCAGGAAGTTATTATAAGCTAAAAGAAGGAATGAAAAATATTTAATCCATAATTAAACTAATTAGGATTTTTCTATAAATTAAAAAAATTCTCTTGGCCTCTCTGGGATTATTCTGCAAGGAAACTTAACTACTGGTGCAAAAATGAAGTTAGAAAATGGATGGCAGCTTAATTCAGTAAATAAAGGGTTAACCCCCCCCCCCCCCCCCCGATTTGAATTTGAAAGTATAATTCTCTCAAAAATTCGTATTACCCGAATAATCTTTCCATTGGTTTAACCGTAAAGGTATTCTCTGTGCATCACGGATCTAACATGTCTGCCGTACGAGTTACCCAGATCAAAGTTAATGAGATTTTTTTTTTTATTCGCGAAAGGATTTAGATAAGAGAAGTTAGTAGAATGTCGTTGACAACGAAGCCTTTCAGGTTCCGGCACAATTTACAAAAGACCGCTTAATTAGTTGGCGAGTATTTTTTTTTCTGCATTAATATGCTCCCCGATAGCAAAAGTGAATGCGGGTTTTAGGTCAGCACTCGATGGGTGGAGCGTATCACGAAAAAAATATAATGCATTACGTGATGGATACGAGATAAACTGAGGAGGTTTGATTAGATTCTAGCGAGAAAAACTGATTTTGGGTGACTAGATTTTCCGAATTTCAACACAATTCGCTTTGTGTTTCGGAAGATAGATGGGTGAATTCCTTCAAGAAAGATTTTTCTTGAACTAATGGGTATGATTTTTCTTGGGCTTTCTTATTCTTGCACAACATGTTCTTTCCCCGGGGGGGGGTGGAATAATCAGGGAATAATAGTTAGAAGTTTCGTGTATGGTGACTTGTTCCCCCTCTTGCCAAAGGTGCCTTGCTAAAAATGTTACAAATCTATAATATTGCTTCTCTTCGCAGTTAGTCCCAATAAGGAAAGACAGATTTGCAGGTATTCTTTGTGTGTGAGTGCGTGCGTGCGTGCGTGCGTGCGTGTGCTTGTGCGTGTGATATTTCAATATCTTATTTTAACTTTATTTCCACAGCTTTATCATTATGTTACCCATAGTAATATCATTCTAAAATACACTCTTAATTCCTGATCCATTCCACTTGTTCTAGTAAATTAATTCAACAGAAGCTTTTCAAAATTGCTGAATCAGATAAACGCCGGGTACTTTCCCACACTCCAAGTGTAGGGACAGAAATTAGCAAGCTCAACAAATTCCACTAAAAGATTTCTAGGATTCCCTTGCACGAGTTGTACATGTGATTGACGCCTCAAAGATCCCTTTTAAAATCTAAAGGTATAAATTCAGAGGGATAAAAGTTCAACCAGGTTTTTCGTCATTTCCTTTTGTGTCGTTCTGTGTTGTGCAAGTTGCTTTCGCTTGTACATAACGCCTGCTTCCCGCTAAGGAATAAAACGAACTTAAAAATTCAACCTATCTTTTCCATGATTTCGGCCACAACTCTGCTATCTGCTTTCACCAAATAATTTAAATGCTTTACATTATATATATATATATAACGTAAGCCGTATTGATTTTGAATTGAAAGCAGGTTGACGTGTTTTAATTTCAATTTCCGTTTTATTCCATCTCAAGAGGTACGCAGCGCAGCGCAACAGCAGGAGATGATTTACAAATCGTACTAAAAGGATAAAAAGAGACGAAACATTTATCCCTAGTCTTATATACCATGATATTTTCATAAATCACACACGTGTTGATTTCCAAAAGAAATTCTTATACATTTGACCTCGACAAGAGAAACGCAGGAATCTTCTAAAAGAATCTGTTTAAAACAGTGATTTATATTTCATCCAAGGAATCCTCTAAAAGAATATTTGCACCAGTGATTTCTCATCCATTCACACGGGCCGTGAAGTAATAAATAACGCATAACCTTTATCATACTTCATTTGATTTATTAAACAGGAAACGTGTAATGGATCAGGAAATAACATTTTAGACAGAAGTTACTAGGAGCTTAATTAAGATAAAACTTTGAAAATAAATTAAATTTTAAATGAGAGTTTAAAATAGCATTATGGAGTCGAGATTCATAGATACTTCTAAAGAATTCCATGAATTATCAGAAAATCAGTAGAAACGGTAAAGAACTAAAATTAAACACTCTACGGAATTCTTTCTCTGAACGATATACTGTTTCGTATCTGCTTCCTTTTTTCTTTTCTATAAATATTGTTCTTGGTGCATCTTTCAACTTTTGAGTATTTTGGTAGAAAGATAGGTAAATCCCTGAAAGAAAGATTTTTTTCTTTGAACTAATGGTTAAGTATTTCTAATATTCTTACACAATATGTTGTTTCCTGGGAAAATGAAAGTCTAGGAAATGAGAATGAGAAGCTTCGTCTATGGTGATTTGTTCACCTCTGTCAAAAGATATATATATTTTAAATCTGTAGAATTGCTTTTCTGTACAAGTAGTCTCAGTAAGACAGACAGACTCGCAGATATTCTGAGTGGATATTAAAAGGATGCCACCCCTGACTCCACAATTTTGTCGATAAAAGTGACGACTCACGAAATTATATCAAGATTTAAATTGATTTGAGATCCGAAGATTCTTCTAGAAAATTCCATGCCTGATCATGTAGAATTGGCAGAAGTGCAAAAGAGTTCAAACAAATTATCCAAGTGAATTTCCTCTTTGGAGAGTTAGTGACATTGAATCTCTTTTAGTTGTTTTCTCTAAACGATGTTTGGCTTTCTGTTTTGTATTATATATAACGATTCGACGATTTCCCTAACACTATTAATGGTTAATGGTTGTTCTCCTGTGTTCTATATATGAGGTGGGTGAATGTGCCCCCTGTAAAAAGGGGCTGTGAAAGCAAATGTGGTGAGTGAGTAGCTAAGTCGTTATCTTGGCCCTAGTTGGCGCTACTTCCAAAACAAGAGACGCTCCTTTCGGCTTAATATCACTGACAGTCGCGTGTGCTTATCCATGGAAAGTGCCATTAATAACAATAAAAACAAATGCGCTTTTAAGAACCGATTGAATCAAAAATTTGACAAAAAACAGCATTTGTAGCCACAAATTCGCATACCAAATTTTATATGTTTAAATCAATACAATTTTTTGTTTTTTGAACTATAGCGCTTGTTTACTTGTTTCCGAAAAT
Organism: Argiope argentata; assembly: GCA_026289955.1. Taxonomy (NCBI): domain Eukaryota; kingdom Metazoa; phylum Arthropoda; class Arachnida; order Araneae; family Araneidae; genus Argiope; species Argiope argentata. The sequence goes on from JAOUZG010048437.1 coordinate 13,437, forward strand.
GGACCGAATAGACTGTCACTCCATATTTGGATTTGGCTCGAAATTTGGCGTGAATCGGCACAATAAATCTCAAACCCGTATATCGAATTTTATCTTTCTAGCTCTGTCATTTTTGTTATTATAATGTTAAATTATGTCCGACAGACAGACTTTCTCTGAACGGAGTTCGTTCAAAATTTGTTAAAAATCTACAAATTCGGTATAAAGCCAAATTGTCTTCTAGTTCAAAGGATTTTTGAGTTGACTTTGTTTCAGACAGACAGACGGGCATTTTCCAAATATGTGGTTTCGTATTCATAGAAGTCTAAAACGGGAAAATTCATTAAAATCTTGAGTTCGAATTTTTTGTCGATTACTATACTTTTTATATCTCGTTTAAGAGAAAATAAAAGATTCAATAAATCATAAATGCGATTAACTAATTTTTATCTGTTTTATTCTTATCATTTTCTGCGCATTACGTAATTTTTATGGAAAAATTGTCATTCTGCCCCCCCCCCCAAAAAAAAAAATCTTACTAGTTTTCCTATTAACAACGTAGAACGCGTTTCAGAACGGGTATATTTTAAAGTTGTTATCCATACTTATCCATTTCCTAGAACTATTTGGCTGCACAGCTTAGCCAAGATGACAGGTTGTTTACCAGTTTCCATTCCCCACCAGGGATTGTAGGAACACCTGCAAGATACCCTCCTCGTCCCCTCACCCTCACGAAACCTCTTCAGATCCCCCCGCCCCCCTTATCTTTCTTCCTTTTTCTACTTCGGTAACCATAGAGGTTGTAATGCTGCATTTTTTTTTTTTTTTGAAGTTATACCCCACTAAGATTTTTTTAAATTAAGAAGTACTTTTCAAAATAATTGTTAATGAAACAGTTAAAAAACACGATTTTAAAAAAAAATTAAAGAAAAATAAATATTTTATTTAAATTAATATATCTAAACTTCAAAACAAAGCACCACCATAAAAATGTAGTTCCGGCCAATATCTTATGAATTAACAATTTTGATGGCTTTCTGGCACAAAGGTAGCGCGTCTTCCTCGTGTTCTTGGAGTCCCGGTTCGGGCATGGTTGTTCCTCTGTGTGCTATCTGTGTGACTGTTTCCTCCAGTAAGAAGGGGCTGTGCAAGCGAATGTGGCGAGTGTGTAGCCGAGTCGTATTCCTGGCCCTAGTTGGCGCTGCTTCAAAAACAAGAGATGCTCCTTTCGGCTTAAATCTGCTTCTCTATCAGCGGGGGCTTGCCCAATATGGCAAGTGCCGTAAGTAACAACAACAACATTTACGATTTCATTTTTACTGTCTCCCATACGAAGTGTAGTAAAATTATAGTAGGTAATCGTCAAAAAAATCGAACACGAGATTTTGAATGAATCTCCGTGATTTAGACCTCATTGAGATCAAAAAATACAATTTTATAAAATGTCCATATGTCTATCAATGTCAGATAACCTTTTGAGCTAGACGGTTGAAATTTGGTATGCTGTCACTATACAAAATTTGTATATTTCGATCACATTTTAAATAAAATGTAAATTTTAAGCCAAATTCAACCACACAGATCAATAGTGTAAACAGACATCCATCAAGTTTTGAGCCAAATACTGTCGACAATCCGTCGGTTTTTACTTTCAGGATTAAGTAAATGCGATAATTTAAGAATACAATGACTTAAATATATCAAATTTTGTAAGAGAATTTTTGATCATAAATGCAGTTTCGAGTGAAATTTTTGTTTTAAGTGGTTGAGAAGAACATGTCTAATATATAAATTTGTTTTGTGGGATTTTATTAACCAAATTTTAAGGATTAATCGCCAAATAACTCGCCAAGGTCAGTAAAAATGCTACATTTACGTCAAAGATTAATATTTGGTAACTATCGTAACACAATGCCATGCAAGGCGTAACCTGGTGCGAAAAATATATTAGAAAATATGCGAGTCAATTTCAGGCAGACCACTCCAGATGGCACTTTTTATCATGTCAGAACTTGATGTTGTTTTTGGGATGAGATTTTTGGAGTGAAAAAAAAATCTGTAGTTGAAAAATAAAAATTTAATTATCTGGTCGAGCATTTCAAAAATTCCGCTTTTAATAATGTGATGCCATCCCATTTATAAAATCTCTGATTAAAAAATAAGTTGATGACCACCACAAATAAAACCTAGAAAAATGTCATTTTGAAAACTTGATTATATGAAATGAAATGAAATAGGAAATGCGATATATTTTTTAAAACAATAAATGCGAGACAAAGTTTTTTTAAATAATCATTTGAAATACTAAAGTGACTCATTCAATGAAACGATTAAAATGAATAAAAATATAACTTAACTTGCACGAGCACGTGGTGCTTGGCCGTTCAAGAAATTATGTTCCGACATGACACATTGAATTATGCATAGCAGATTTCCTTTTAATCTTTATTTTTTATATAAATTATCAGCATTCTGTTTAAGATATTTCCTTATCCTAACACATTTATAAATATTGAGTAGAATTGGGTTAATAACTATAAAATAATAAAAGTAATATGAATCTGAAGGAATATGAATATGAATGAAGTAATATATATCAAATAATTTGAATAGAAGTAAGTATACTGGGAATTACAAGAAGTATAAAATAGGAAATTGATAATTAATTAAAAGAATATAAAATATTAAAAAAGAAAATAAAATTAGTAAATAATTCTTTTTTTAAATAAAAAAAAACCTTGTTCATAGAAAAATTAAAGCATTCATAATATTTGATTATAACGATTTGGTACAAACAATAATCATAAAAGATTAACTAATCCTTTTTTCGTCTTCACCATGCTTAGCTCATGTAAGAAACCGGCACGTCTCATGTGCGTGATGCTGCCTGCGAAGGGGTTAATTCAAAGCGAAAATCGAATACCAATTTTTAAAAATTCGTTGTTGTTGTCCAGTTTGTATAAAGCAGCAAAAGTAAACAATCAGTCTTCTGTGACCATCTCGAGGAACGATCCAAAATAAGAGTTCTTATCTTTCCAATGATGGGGCAAGTCAACAGGAAAAGCGTCCAGAAAAGAATAGCCGGTGAAGATTCTGGCGGGTCCACCCAGGGCTAGCGGGCCGTGCCGCTCTACTGAGCATGCGCTATCATCCGCAAAACGGAAATCCGATAAGGTAACTGAACCGAAACCTTTTCCACTTTTTTTTATTATTATTATTAAATGATTCCATTTGTTTCCGTCATAAAGATTATCAAGAAAAAGTGATTTGTTTCTTACAATCGATATAATCCTCAACGTGTTGTCCTTAAGATTCTTACTCCAATATAGCCCGAAGCTGCATAAGTATATTCTTTGATTTATTTCGCTTGGTTAAATTTTTTTTAACCCTTTGAAAGATTATTTCATTTTTTTTCTTGTAATAGTATATCAAAATATTTTTGGGACATCATTGAATTAAAAAAGGTCATTTATTTAAGTTATCAAATAAATTAAATCTTATTTTTGACAATTTTTAGTGAGTTATGTTTTAGGCTCTGATGCTATTTATAAATTACTAGATGTAAAATTAAATACAATCCAAATCAAACGAGCACAATTTTGATTTTTGACTCTATCGTATCGATTGGAAGTTTAATCTGATTGCAGCAACTAATTCGAACTAACATATCTATTCAACTATTGTCCTGAAACTACTTCCACTTTAAAACACCTACAAACAGCGATTATATTTCATTTAAAAATAAATGTAATAAAAAGTTTCAAAAAACACATTTTAATGTATTAAAAAGCAGTATTTTTAAAAAATTCCTATTATTAGCTCACATTCTTCCTATATATATATATATATATATCTTGTTCAAAGTTTCAATCGTTAATAAAATACTTTTCATTCATCCACTCAAGTTCTAGTAATTTTTTTAAACTTGTAGTGGATGACATTTGATGTTAATACAGTTTTTTCAAATATTAGTTCATTAATTTTTATTAGTTATTTAAAAACTAGCTTTTTCGCCAAAAATCCTCATTTCCCGCAAAGAAGTAAGTAATGAATTCAGTTTTTTTTTCCTCAAGCCAATGAGGTTAGGCTTAACATGTTTCCCCCTTATTATTTTAAACGATTCCGTTTATTTTCATAATGTTTTATGCATTTAAAATTAAACATTGTTAATGAATCGATTTTTACGATTCATTTTGAAGTATTTTCGAATTAAAATAATACCGAATAAAGAAAATTAAAAGTTTCTAATCTGTATTGCGTTACCCCCCAACTGGCCTAAAAAATTCCCACATTTTGCGTGGAGTCCCCAATAGGCGTTGAAAATTCAATGTCATTATAAATTTTTGATAAAATTTTTATACTAATTGTAATTGTTAAGCCTGGATAGCCTGATTGGCAGGGCGTTTTTATTCTCAACCCTTGTGCTGCGAGTTCGATCCCGCCAGCCGAAGGTTCTTCGTGTATGATGAACATTAATTATGTCGTGGTCACAAAGTTCTTCATATAGAGAGGGGTACTCCGTCCGCCCCTTAAAAACGGTAAGTGGCGTATGTGAGATAGAAGTCAGACTTCTGCCCTCAGGTGCTAAGGAGTCCATACCCTCAGAAGCTACTGCACTCCCTCTTTCTGTTGTAAAGCAGAAAGAGGGAGTCCAGAAGCAGAGGGAGTTTCTGAAGCGGAGAACAACAACAACAACAATTGTAATTATTTAATACAAAGTAAATAAAATTAAAAAATTTCTTTGTTAACTTAAATAGGAATCGATTTTAATTTTTTTTTTATATTACTTGTTTAAAAATAGGATATATAAGTCGAATATATTTTCTGTAAATTACCAAAAAAATATGGAAAAAAAATATTCAAAATGCTTGTCAGATCAGGTTTCAGATCTAGAGCTATTAAAATTGATGTCCAATTATTCTTTTGGTGTAATTTGTCATTCACTGAAGAATTTTTGATAAATTTCAAATACAATTTTGATTGGTATTTAAAATTAATCTACATTTTAATATTTTTAATAACTTTAAAGCACATTAACGCACCAAAAGAATGAAAATAAAGAAAAATAAAGAAAACATTTTTTTTAATATCGCAAATTTTATTTTGGAGGAAAACATTTCTTAATTATATTGAATTTTTCACAATATATTACGTACCAGTTGATGATGTCGATTAATACCCAATCATTTGCGATTGAAATTCTCAGTTTAGTTATAAAATTCTCTGAATACCACTGATACAAATTCCGAACTAATGAACTCAGTATATGATATCAGAAATAATGATAATATATACTGAGTGATTTTTTAAAAATATACTCTTACTTTTGTAATATCAGAATAGCTTATTATATACTTAGGTGAAATATATAACCTAAAATACAATTATAATCTAAAATCTGAATCATGAAATTACCAGTTTAATTATGAAGTTCTTTGAAATTCTCAGCTTGATATAAAAAATTTTAAATTTACTTATGAAATTCTCAGTAGTTTCTTTAATTATGAAGTTGGTTTTCACTGTATAACATTTAAATAAAATATTATAAATTTATTTTTAAAAAATATTCAATTTTTAAGGTTTTATTGTATTTTTCAATTCCAATTTTAATGGAATCATCCCATATTTTATATTATTAAAATTTTACGAATATGTAAACTTATTTTAGAAACGATAGCAAAATAATATATTATAAACGCAGACGATAAAATAAATAAACCGAATGCATAACAATATTTTTTTAAATGATATCGTTTGCGTGGAAAATATTTCAAAACTGCCTTCATTTTTTTCTTTGATTCAAATATGATAAATAAACGGTAGCAGCTTAATAAATTTCTCTAAATAACTATTTAAACAAAAATAAGTAAATTACTTCTGCTGTAACATTCTTGAATTTTTCTTTTTCTTTCTTTCTTTCTTTCTTTCTTTTCTTTTCTCTCCCTCTCTTTTTCCCTTGAAAATTCAAACTTATTTGAACTCAACAGGATTTGAGATTTCCAGTAAATGTCCATTAAAAACTGCAAATAAATAAATAAATAAAATAAAATAAGATTTCAGTTATTACAACTTTTAATTGAGTTTCCATGCGTATAAATAAATTAATTATAAATGTAGGCTAATATAAAAAGGATAAAATAAAAGAACAGTAAGGAAAAAAATTCTTATAATGCTTTGCTCACTTGTTTTATTCATTGCTAACATTTATCATTAAAACCGCATTATGTAATTAAGTGTTTGTTATTATTATTACTTCTTTATGGTTTTTGAAGTCTTTGTAGTTCTAACTGGAAGTGGTAAAACAGATACTTAAAAGTTGATTAGTTTGTTGATTAGTAAGCTTCTCATGACTTTGGAAAAATAAGAAGTCATTTTATGAACTATTTTTTGGGGTTGTTTATTAACGAGTTGTAAACACATTCAAAACAACTAACAGGTTGGATTGTGTTTAGCAATACATTTAAACCTGTTTTAGTACGGTAGACAGGGACTGCAAAAAATAAATATTCCAAAACTCCATAAACAACTGTAAGAAATAAATTTCTTAACAAAAAATGTTATGCTGTAAATGGCTACCGCATAAGAAATATCTATTGAAAATTTACGAAATAATGAGAATGTGTTTTGCAAAAATATAAATTAAGAAATTACATATGGAAACATTTTTTTAACATTAAATTTTTTCGGAATGTTTATCCGATTCATCGTAATCTAAAACGCGCAAATGGTACATAATCACTTTCATTACTATAAAATATAAGAACTGATTTATTTTTTGAATATATTGTTTATTTTATTATGGCCTATTAGAATTAATTAATGTGATATGTGTATACATTTTATGCCGTAAATATTCAGTTAGTGTACATTTACATACTAATAAAGGGTGTCCCAAAATAAATACAAGATTTGAATGTGCAGTTAAGGTTAGCAACCTTATTAACACACACACACACACACACACACGACAGCTGATAGTTTAGGGTTAGCAAAAATAGAGCATAACAACGTATTAAACGCAAGATTTGAATTAAATTAAAGATTCAAGGAGGATATAGGATCAAAGTTTATAGGATAGGATTATATATATAGAATAACACTCAAGGCAAATGGTCACCACGATTTTGCTGGAACATGTTCTATCTTTTGTCAAAGTATTCCATGATCATTTTGTATAAATATGGCTGAATTTTGTTGATTCAGTTGAATGTCTTTTTTCTTTATAAGCGTGCTTGTGGCTTGTTGGCATAGACCTCTGATTTTAAACAAAGGTACATGCTTTTCATACAAAAAAAATCCAGTGGTGTTAAATCACACGATCTAGGGGGCAATTCTCAAATTTTTAAAATGCAAGTGCCAGACTCATTATTTTTGAAACATTGTTCAAAAATGAAAACATAATTTATCACGTATATCTCCATTTTTACTAACCTTAAACTATAAGCTGTCAAATTATTTTATTAATAAGGCTGATAAAATTTACTTCACGAATAATGCAAAATTCAAATATTGCGTTAATTTTGAGACACCCTTTAGAAGGCATTACAAAGTTATTCTATTATCAGCACAGAGTTTCATGTGCCGTATAAGAAAACCACACAAAAAAGATCGCATAAGAAACGACCGCACAGAGACAGATTTTGACTGTACTTGATATATGCCAAAAGTGATCATAGCGATATTTCAAAAATGCAGAAAGAAATGTATTTTATAATTTCAAACAATTCATTATTATGGTGATGCAAAGCCATTTATACTGATATTACATGCATTAGTATCATCATAATGCATTCTACTTCGTGTTATCATTATCGAATTAAATAGAACTGAACCGTGGTTGCCATTAATAGCTTCTATATAATACTAATTTATCTTATACTATAATACGAGGAATGGTTGTCAAATCGAAAATCGCCCCAGAATTAATAAACTCCGGTAAACTTGGGGGTCTGGGGTTTTTGGCCACGAGGAATCGATTGGCGCCGGTTTTGAAGCGCTACAGTTGAGCAGTTCGGAGTTACAGATAGGATATTTTCAAACTTTATTAGTTCGCCATAATGGCCACTTAAAATTTCAAGTGGTAACGTGCTGCCATCTATAGCCAATATGCCATCTATATCAAAATTCATATATATATATATTTTCATTTCATGCAGACACGTGATGAAAATTGCATTTTTATATGCGCAATAATAATTTTTAATGCGCAATAATAATTAATTTTTTTAAATTTGAGTTTTTGTCCATCTGATGGCACCATATTAATAAGATAATTTTTTCCCTTTTACTCGTAACGCATGCTTGGAGCTTAAGTTTTAATTTTATCTTATACTATAATACGAGGAATGGTTGCCAAGTCGAAAATCGCTCCACATTTCCGACATTTCAACATTCATTAGAAAAAAATAAGGATAACTTTGACATTTTTACTAAATTTTCTTTCAAAAAAGTACGATTCTAATTCCACTGCTTTTTATTAAGGGAAATTTGTTAATGAAATTTTGAATTCACCAATGGTTTCACAAATTTTCTTATGGCATGTATTGTTTTGATAAATCACAGTTGAAAATTTAAATATTCGAGTTAGCTTCGATACCTGTTTTCTCCGAGCGGAGCTCGGTCACCCGCTGGTAAATGTTTAAAGTAAATACAGACAAATGTACAGTAAGACAAGTTTCTAAGTGCACATGATATTGATAATGTCCTGATATCAGATCATTGCGCCATCCCAAGAAAAACCAGTGCACCCCTAAATCCAAAAATACACCATTTGGAATTTATGTCAGCTTGACTATGAACGCGATAACTTAAAAATGAAGTGATTTAAAAAGAAATAATTTGGCGCAATATTTCGCACACAAATTTATCGATGTGTATCAGATTTTGGAATCAGTCCAACAACGGGCTCTTTGTCTGTGAGTTCAGATTTGAGCACGATAATTTAAGAAGCTAAATATTTGATTTGCAATTTATAATCTTTATTCAAACCTATAATTTTTGAATCTAAATCTATATTAATAAAAATGGATCTTGAAATTCGTTGCTAAGCGCAAAACTGGAGAACGGCTCAGCCGATTCGGCTAATTTTTGTTTAATATTTTCGTTAAGACACGAGGATGGTTCTTATGGAGAGAAAAAACGAAAAAACTGCGAGGAAAATTGTTAAAACGACACTTTTCTTACTTTCCCGCCAAAAATCTTCATTTCCTTCCCCCACAACAACTGAGTGAGATAGCAGAAAGTAATAAATTATGATTTGTTTAGAAAGAAATGCGCGAAGTCATTTATTTTTGATTTATAGATAACGGGATGTTTAAAAAAGAAAGAAAATAGCTGCTTTTGTTATTAGTCTGTATGGATATTTTATCTATGCTTGCTCAAAATAAAATAATAATAAAGTAATAAATAAAGAAAGAAAAGAATAACAGAGGGCAAAATGGGTTTGTAGAAAAAAAAGTAGTGAAGAAAAAAAGAATTGAAAAATAAAGAAAAGAAGGGTGTGTGTCTGTCACCATTATTTCCTCTGTGCCCGGCATTTTCCAAGCTGTTTTTAAACTTCCGCATCTTTTGAAAACCAACTGTGTCTGTATTTGTTTAGTGTGTTTACATTTATGAAAATTTGAATCTCATTATTCTATAAAAACGTAGAATTTTAGACCTTTCCCTGCACCATTTAAGTAAAATATCAATTCCGGGACAATCATTGCTCGGATAGAAAGAGAAAGATGAGTAGTACAATGAACAGAACATCTGAAGAAAATAATAATATAAATGTATTATATGATTATCAAAATTTGTTTGGTTTAAAAATATTTTGGTGAAAAACCTGTTATGAGACACAGCTATGTAAAATATTACATGAAAATTTTAGCGAGCGTTAATACTGGCGAACCGACTGGTCGCCAAAGGCGGCTAGTATATAATAAATATATTTAACGAGTAAGTAATATCGGTGCCTGTTTGCCTGCCATTAAATATATGAATACAATGACTGAAATGCGCAATTCTTTGAATAAATGAAATTTGGTATGTAGTCTTAATAAGATGATGGTAAATTTACAAAAAAATTACGATACATTCAGCCTAAGAGAAAAGTCATTAGTGGACGTCGTGCATTATTAATCATATGCCATTGGCGAACAAAAATTATCAGTGTGCGATATTTTGCGACTATTTTTGGCGATTACTCACTATATCAAAATGTAATGATTTGATGATATCCAAACATCAGAAAATGATATGTACATTTTGATCGGGTTTTCCTCAATCGATTAACTGTATTGTAATAAGAAGAAGAAAAAAAATCAAAGTGCTGGAGTTTGCAGCTGCTGATGTTATAAAATGGCCGAAAAATAAAACATAATCATCATTGCTTATTTATTGAAGTTAAAATTAAGTCGCAATCTTCTCAATATAATTTTTTTTATTAAAATATGGAAAGATAAGTATAAATAAGACTAATCATCGTCCCAATGGTTTTTCTTCATCATCCATCACGCCAAATCGGCGGGATTGTCTTCACAAAAATTTCTCGTTTTCTCTTTAATAGAAGTGCCATCACCCCACATAAAATTAGGGACCTTTTATAAGACCGAGGATGCCTTGCCTGGATTTGACGAATTATTGCTACAAAATACAAACCTCTCGCATACACGTTGCATTTTGTGTAATAAGTCACATCGAATTTCTCTGTCATTTCCCTATAATCATCGAACTGAATGTATCAGGTGATC
>JAOUZG010048442.1:0-19145 GCA_026289955.1 Argiope argentata
CAAGTCTTTTGATAACTCACAGTTTTAGTATAACAAGATCATTTTTGTCTCAACGGGCGTTTCTTTATGTCCCTAATATGAACGTCAATCCTACAGATTTTTTAAGAAAACCTATATAATTATTATTTTTAACAATTGCAACTTTTCAGGCAAATTGATATTCCAAAGAAAGAATCGGGAATTGTGATTGCAGGAAGAAATATAAATTCACTGGTTTATTTGAAAATAGCGCGGTGGACAATTCAGTATAATAAGTGGTTGAACATTTTTTAGATTTAAAAATATGTTTGACTTCTTTTTAATTAAAAAAAAAACTATGTAAATAAAAACAAACGATCGGCGTAAGAAAAGAAGAAAAATATCTTATATTGATATACGGATAAGCATTCCTTTAAAATTAGTATTTTCAAATTGAAATATTATCTTTATATTTTCTTTGGATCTCTATTTATGTTATATAGATCCAAGAAAAATTCTTATTATAATTCTATATAATTGTGGATTGATACTGAAACTGTTTGTTTACTTCTCAATTACCCTTTTATTGTCATTTTGCTCTGTGTTTTAAAAAGAAAAAAATGCAATTGTTTTAAAATTACGTAGATGGGATTAAGGTTAAATATCGTATTCAGCAGATCAGGGAGTATTAACTCTTGTAAATGCTTGTAATTGACATTCTTGCTTTTTACGAATGTAATTGATAGGAGTACTCTTTTCCTGTATTCATTAGCAAGTGTTCTGTAGAGCTGTCACGGTAATTTCTTTTCCTCTCATGATAAACAATTTCATATGAAAACTACAATTAAATATTTGTTCTTAATATGAATCACAAGTGTGCTAGATATATTTAATATAGTGACATTTTCTGTTCATAAATTTAAAAAAATCCTAGATTGATATTTTAAATACGTAATACAATTTTGTTCACTTTATAAAGCTGTCTTTTATAATTTCATTTATTTATTGCTCTTTGCTGCCATATCCTGGCTTCCAGTAACATGAAGAATTCACTTATTTATTTTGGACAAATTGATTGTCAGGGAGATTGTTTTTTTCGAAACCATGTAAATTGTAACGATTTGAGTTAAACGAAAATAAATAAATAAATAAATGTTAACTCTATTTAAAATTAATAAGTAGACAATAATGTCTGCTTGTTACCTAATAAAGATATATGAATAGATATTTTATTCACTAACATTGCGTTACAATAAGAAAAATTCTGAAAAATATAAAATGGCAGAGAAATAAAACATATATACTTGAAATGATTCTTGATTAATGTTTTATTTTTGTATTGTTATTTAAAAATCTTGATAAAAATTTATATAAGTTTTCAATAACATTATACTTAATCCACGTTTCAAATTACTGATGTTGCCTTTTCTTTTATAATTGATATTATGACCTTTATATATATATATTTTCTTTATACATAAAGTTTCTCAACTCTATATAAATTTCGAAAAATGATTTTTTTAAAATTTGAACGTCAGTCGAATAATTGTTCATGCCTTCAAATATAATAAATTCTTCTCGAAATCAAGTGCTATCTTTAGGTGTTATTAACATTTTACTTGTAGTACGGATATCAGCACGTATTTATAAATATAATCTGTTTTAATAATTTTGCACTCATTTTCGTCTTCGGTGGACTGATTGTCTTTGTGTCACCATCGCATGTGAAATGTTGCTGTTCGATGCCCAGTCGTGGTGTTTTCGTCTGTGGTGATGATGACAAACTTTAAATGAGGGATGATGATTGATATAACCTCGTTAATCTAAAGCACAAAAAAGGTAGATATGATTTATTATTTTATATACAAATTTAAAAACAAACACATTGTTAATATGTTTACGATATGATCGAAATTTTGTGTGTTTACATAAATCAGATTTCAGTCAGATTTTTCTGACATTCAGATTTTTCTCTTTCTCTATGTGGTTTGTAGCATCTTAATAAATTATAACCGCATACACCCTTTTTTAAAAAAATAAATTTCTGTCCAATTATTGTTATTGATATAACGCATAATAAAATCTATGTGAAATCGGGAGCTATGTAATTAGTTTTACAATTGTAATTCATGAAAATGCATGGATTTTATAAATACAATGTTTAAATAGATTTGCATTCTTTGTCCCGTGATGGGTAGTTTTATTGGCAGTGTTGCTACTTCACGTTTGATAGAGAGAAATTCGATTCTAATTTGCGGTGTTTTCTTCTGCTCGAATAACGAGTGCACTCTAATTTTATACTTTGATTTATTTGTATAGTCTAGCCTTGTCGTATCCACTTCGGTAAGGCTAGTGAATTTATATCTCCTTCCTATTTGAAAGAGAAGGGTTCTATTCTTAGTTGCAATGATTTCTTTTTTTTTAATTATGGGACGCTTTTGATATGAAAGAAAAATGGACGATTACTTTCTTATTTTGAAGCAAGTGAAGGTGAATACATTTTACTTTTTTTAGAGACGTTTAAATGTTTCATTTCTGATATGTTTAATGCATACATTATTTTTGTCACATTAAATAATGGAAATATTTTCATAAAAAATTTCTTTTTTTAAAATAGAACTTTAAATCGTATTGCATAAATAAGATTAAAACTCTATTAATCGTATACATTAAGTACATAAATTGTATAAATACGAAATATTTGAACAGTATTGCGATCAGTTTCAGTGGAGCTGTTGTTAGTGTTTCTTCCTCGTGTTCGAAAAAGCGAGGTTCGATTCCTAGTCGTGGTGTTTTCTTCTGTGCTAATGATGATAAACCTTAGATGAGAGAGGATTAATGATAAATCGGCACTAATCTGAAGCACAAGAATTATATTTATATTATATCTTACTTTTTTTGTATATCGTATTATATATTTGATTTATTACTTAGTTTTTTTTGAAAAAATTCATATCGGATATGTTTGTCAGTTAAAAATACATCAATTTTTATATTATTGTATTTTTTAATTCGATAACTGTTTTTGTGATAATAATTTGCGATAAAACAGATGTTCTTCACCCTAATATTTAGAATTTATATTAATGCAGTTTATGAGTAGGATATTTACAAGCAGTACCATTTTTGAAATCATCAAATAGTTTGGGGCAGAGCATATCTGGTATGTCTGAGTTTTTGTTTTATATTGTGTAGAATCAAAACAAGATATAATCATGTGCGCTAATAATCTATCTCTAATGAGAAATATGACTACTACTTTCTTTCTCTTGATTTCTCCCCTGAATGGTATATTAAAGAGGGACTGTTATGATTTATATTTATTATTATTTTTCTTTTATTAGTTTTATTTTAATGCTTATATCACAGCGAGAAAGATTTAAATCTCATGAGAAGATCAATCAAATCATTAAGGAAATTATTAACAGTTGTTTGGGGCCAAACTTGCAGTGAAAAATTGATTATGTAAACAGTCTTAAAACAAATGGGAAAATGTGATTGACGGAAGAAATACTTTTTTGTTGGTTTACGGGAAGAAAGAAAAAAGCGATATTTAATTATGTATGCTAAGACAAATAATATTTTTACCTTTTAAAGTTATCTTCGATATGTAAATTCGATAAAGAAAAGCCCGACTTCGATAAAATACATTTTTTTAAATTTAAAATAAAGAAATCGCATATGAAAAAAAATAATATATTCAATTGATAACTGAATAAATGCGCCTTTAATTAGTATTTACGTATAGAAGTTTTATTTTTATTTTACATTTTGCCCGGATATATATTTATTTTATACTAGCTTTTACCGGCGACTTTATATACATGAAAATTTTGTTGTGTATATGTGAGAATGGGCAGTCTAATCGCAACGTAAAATTTTATCCAATCATAATTATACATAAATTTTCAATGCCACTTGGAGCAAAGCAAAGACGTGAATTTTAAGCAACAGTTGAAGTAACGCGATGCAAATTAGAAATTTTTAATTTCAATCATTTTGTGTTATTTTTATTGAAAAGTTCTTCAGTTGGGATCGAAATATCGATTATTTAATAATGTTTAATTTAAATTGTATTAAATACTACGAAAATAAACCGAATCGTTCGGAATAACTGGTCGAAAACTTGTTAGGTCTAACATCATTAGCGAGGGGTAAAACTACTTAAAAACTATGTGTTTTTAAATTTCAGGGTATTTTTTATTTTAAATTTTAATGGGAATTAAATTTTGGCGATTGAGAAGAAATTCAAAAGAAAGAAAATTATTAGTAGAGATCCATCAATCTGAAAAATAGGAAAACTAAAAAAATAATAATAAAAATATTTTGTTAGATAAATTTAAATAATTTATAGTAGGTTTTAAAATAAATGAAATAATGACTTTTTTTTTACTTTATGAAACCGATATTCATATAATTTTTTCATTAATCCATTATCATTTGTTTTACTTAAATGAATATAAAAAAAAAGGTTTTTTTTAAAAAAATTTCCTTTTTGTCGATACATTATTAATGCAGTAATTTATAGTGAATTCGTGAATACCACGTAAACTCAGGCGCTAATTATTTAGTTTTACACTTGTAGTTCATGCAAATACATAAATTTGATAAATACAAAATGTTTGAAATGTTTTTCGTGCAGCTTTAGTAGAGCGGCTGTTAGTGTTTCTTCCTAGTATTTGAAACAGAGAGGTTCGATTCCTAGTCGTGATGCTTTCCTGTATGCTGATGATGAGAAACTTTGGATGAGAGAGGATGATTGATATATCTAGAAAGCTCTGAGGCACAGGAAAGCTAACTTTTTTATTTTTCCCTTTTTCTGTGTAAAGTATTTCATATTTTTTATATTACTTTTTTTGAAAGATCTAATTTTAGAAATGTTTTGAATACAATCGAATTTTATTCGCTTTAAATACCTGAGAATCATTTTTTTACCTTCATAAAATGTTAGAGAATCTTGTTCGAGAACAGAAAAACATATTGACGAATTATTCAATGAAATTTAAGGAAAAAAAACAAGCCTTTTATTTTACTTAATAAAATTTTCCTTAGAAGATTCTATTTAAATTTTGATTTTGAGAAAATATTATCTTAATGTGTAAAACATCATTAAAAATTAGTTTAACGAAAAAAATCAGTGAAATTTTAAAGAAATTATACCTAAACCCTATTTTTAATAGTTTAAAAAAAGAAACCTGTTCAAAAATTAAAAATATTGAATCAAAAAATATACGTATATTTTTGCGAAATAAATTAATGTTTTCAGAAAAAAAATTACACGACCATTTTAAACCTGTAAAATATGTGAATGTGTCCCCTTTTAAAAAGAGGTTTTGCAAGCGAAAGTGAATCATGGAGTAGCTAAATCGTACGCTTGGCCCAATTTGGCAATGCCTTAAAAATAAAATTAGGTCAATCAGCTTAAATTGCTGACAGATCTGTCAGGGAGCTTGAAAAGTACCATAAATTACAACATCTAGAAAGAGGGTGAGCTAAAATTAGGAATTCAATAAGTAAAAAATGTCGAATTTTATGCTTTGACACTATTAAAGGTTCAGTTCTAATCCTCTTTTTTCATGGAGTCTCTCGTGATTATTAGAGCAGTAGAAATAATCTCATATAAAAATTGAAACTGTTTGTTTAATACAAATTATAAGCATATGACAAATGATATATTTTTACTGATTTTATTAGACTTTTTTCTGCCCATGGTTTGTTCTGAATACATTTTTGAAAAGCAGTTTGTTTTAGTAAAATGAAACTTAATCGTGTTCTTTTTCTTGGTGAAAACCATTCTTCACGATTTTTTGCGTATTATATTTTGTCTTAATCTTTCAGTTCCTGTATATGCACGGATTTTATAAATGTAATTTGTTTGAATTGTTTTCAACCGTCGAATCCACTTCGGAAGAGTTGCTGACTGTGTCTCCTCTTTGAGTTTGAAAGAGACGGGTTCGAATCCTAGACACGATGATTCCTTATGTGCTAATGATGAGAAACTTTTGATGAGAGTGGATGATGAATCAAGCTTTTTTCGTCTGAAGTATATATATATATATATATATATATATATAAGAATTTTTCTCCGACACATTTAATATATATTTCATTTTTTTCGCATAAAAGTGTTTTCTAACTTTTTTCTGGCCCTATAAGGCTTATTTCATTACAAAATAATTCTTTTTTGTAAAACGAAACTTTAATCGTATTACCTACGATTCAAGTTCCATTAATCGCGTAAAGTAAGTAAATAAATTGGATAAATACGAAATATTTGAACTGCCCTGCGCACGGCTTCAGTGGAGCTGTTGTTAGTACTTCTTCCTCGTGTTTGAAATAGACAGGTTCGATTCCTTGTCGCTGTGTTTTCTTCTGTGCTGGTGATGAGAAACTTAAGATGATAGAGGATGATTGATGAGTTAAGGGTCTATCTGAGTGACAAGAAATCGAATTTTATTATATTTTACTCTTTTTGTATAACTTGTTATATTTTTTAAGTATTACTTAATCATTTTTTGCTTTTGAAAGAAATAATTTCGGATATGTTTGTAGGATAAAAATAATGAATTTTTGTATTATTGGAATTTTTAATTCAATAACGTTTTTTTTTTGATAATAATTTGCAACAAAACAGATGTTCTTCACTCTATTATTTACAATTTACATTGTGCAATTTATGAGTACGATATTTACAGGCACTACCATTTTTGCAATCATCAAATAGTTTGGGGCAGATCCTGTTTGGTATGTCTGTATTTTTGGTTTATCTTTCGAAGAATAAAGCCATGATATAATCATTGTGCTTATAGTAAATGTCTAATGTGAAATTTGATTGTTGCTTTCTTTTTCTTAATTTCTGCCATGAATGGTATATTAAAGAGTGCCTGTTTTGATTTAATTCATTTTTTTCTGTATGAATTACTGGTTTTAATAGCCACTACCACTATGCTAAATGTCTCGAGAATATCAATCAAATAATTAATGCAAATATTGCTAATTTTTGGAGGAAGACCTTCAGCAAAAAAAAATTATTTTTATTAACAGTCTTAACAGAAATATGAAGGAATTGGCGGTAGAAATGCCGTTTTGCTAGCTTACGTGAAAAAAGCGAGATGTATAATTCTGTATGCTAAGAGACTTAACACTATTTTACTTTTTAAAGTAATTTCCGAATTGTAAATTCTATTTAAAAAAATTGACTCCGATAAAAAAATCTTTTAACTGATATCTGAATTGTTATTATCTGAATAAATATGCCTTTAATTAGTATTTTGATATAGGTGTATTATTTTTATTATATATTTTGCTTCTATTAATATTTTTTTACAGATCCAGAAATTATTATTTTATTATTTTATATAATTGTAGATTGAAACTGATACTATTTTTTTACTTCATAATTACCTTTTTATTACCGCTATGTTTTGTGTTTTAAAAAGAAACATTTCACATTTTTTAAAATATTCAACATAAAATTATTATTTTTTGATTGAGATAAATTAACGTATTCAGCAGATCAGGAAGCATTAATACTAATCATTAATATTATTGCGAATATAAGTGATAGGCACTATCCATGCCTGTATTAGAACACATTAGATGGAGGAGTTGCCAGCTTCTGACTCGCGTTTGTGAGAGTCGGTTTCTATTCGCAGTCGCGGGGATTTCTTCTATTCTTCTCTGCGCAATTTCAGATGAGAACCACGATTAGTTGCATCTTCTTAATCTGAGGGAGGAGTGTGCCGGATATCCTAAATAGAGTGATATTTCTTTTGATAAAATTAACTAATCCGTTGCAAGATATTTTAAATATATAATAGCATTTTCTCGCTTTCTCTAGCTGACTTTTATTTATTTATTGCTCTTTGTTGTCATGTCGTGTGTCTTCCTGCAACATGACGGATTCAACGATTTATTTTGCACAAATTGATTATCTTTTTTCTGGGGGATAATTTATTTTCGAAACTGTGTAATGTGTAATGATTTTGTTAAAAGTTAAAAAAAAATAAAATCCCTCTCTTTTTAAAATTGATATGAAGACAATGATGTCTGCATGTTACCTAATACAAATTATTCACCAATGTTTATTGCAATATGAAAAATATGCAAAATATAAAATTGCTCGGAATTAAAAAAATAAACTCTTCTAAGGATTTTTGAATAATATTTTATATTAATATTACTTTTGCGAAATTATTGGAAAAATTTGAAATTAAAAGTTTTCACTAACATTATACTGAATCTATGTTTCAAAAGACTGATATTACCCTTTTTTTAAATCTTTTAATTGGTTTTATTACATTTATATATATTTTTTCTTTATACATTTAGTATCTCTTCTCTAAATAATTTTTGAGAAATGAATACTTTCTCAAAAAAATTGAACATCAATCAAATAATTGTTCAAGCCGTGAAATATAATAAATTATTCGCGAAATATGGTGTTATATTTCAAATCTTATACGCTTATTACGGATATCAGCATGTATTTATAAATATGATATGTTTCAATAATTTTGCACTCTTTTTTGTCTTTGACAGTCTGATTGTCAGTGTCTTTGCTTCGATCTTGAAATGTAGAGGTTGGATTCCCAGTCGTGGTGCTTTCATCTGTACTGATGATGACAAACTTTAAATGAGGAAAAATGATTGCTATAGTCTCTTAATATGAAACACAGAAAAACTAGTTTTGATTGTCGTTTTTTTAATTGAAATTTAAAAAAAGCACTCATAACTAACATGTTTAAGACATAATCGAAATTTAGTGTATTTAGATAATTTTTCAGTCAGATTTTTTTTCGTTCTCTATGCTGTTTGTGCCATTTTAATAAATTATACACCCTCCTTTTTCAAATGTAATTTCTTTTCAAGCATTGTTCTTGATGTAACGTATACTAAAATCTTCGTGAAATCGGGACTTATATATTAGTTTTTTTAATAAACGAAATTTTTAAATAGATTCACAATCTTTTTCACTTGTTCGGTACATTTAATGTCAGTGTTGCTGCTTCACGTTTGAAAGAGAGAAGTTCGATTCTAATTTGCGGTGTTTTCTTCTGCGCTTATGATGAGTAACTTCAAATGAAAACATTATTATGGTTAGTCTTAATCACAAAGTTCTTATATTTGTATTATTTTTAACATACCATTTGTTTGAATAGTCTAGCCTTGTCGTATCCACTTCGGTAAGGCCAGTGAATGCCTCTCTCCTTCTTATATGAAAGAGGGGATTCAATTCTTAGTCACGATGATTTCTTTTGTGCTAATGATGATACACTTTTGATAATAAAGAATAATGAATGATTACTTTATTTGTCTGAAGCACGTGAAAGTGAATAGATTCTACTTATTTTTTAGAGACGTTTAAAGATTTTATCTCCGATCCCCTTTAATACAAATTTGTATATTTGTCGCATAAAATAGTTGACGTTTATAATTTTTTTCAGCGATATTCGTATCCTCGAAAAATATTTTCTTAAAGAACTCATCTTTTTATTGTTAAAAAACTTCACTATATAAAAAAATATTTAAAAAATGCCAATGACTATTTTAACTAATATAATTTTTTTTTTCTTTATAGTAGGGAAAATTTTAAATAATTCTTCACGTATTATATGTTGTCCTTGCATATAATATTTGTTTGCATAGTTTTGTAGTGTCGTATCCTCTTCGATAGAGCTTATGTTTCTGTCTTCTCTTCGTATTTGAGTAAAAGGGGTTCGATTCCTAGTCGCAATGAATAGTTATGTGCTAACGATGAGAAACTTTAGATGAGAGAGAATGAAAAATAAGTAAAGCTTAAGATTAATAAAGATTTTCTAGTTTGAAGAATATGAAGCTGGATAAATTTTATTGATTTTTGAGATAATTTTAAATATATCAGATCTGACATGTTTAATACATATTTCATGTTTTTAGCATTAAATAGTTGATTTTTATAATATTTTTTTGTCCATTAATGTTTGTTTCATTAAAAAAATTAAAAACCTTTTTTTTGTAAAATAAGCCGTATTACTTTTCTTGGGGAAAAGTTTGAATAATTCTTCACAGTTTCACGCTTATTATATTTAGTCTTTATCTTCCAGTTCCCGTATGTTCCCTCATTTTATAAATTTAATTTGTTTCAATAGCGTTGAGCTCGAGTGTCCAGGTTGAAATAGTTATTGGCAAAGTATTCTTTCCTAATTTCAAAGATAGGGATTAGATTCCTTGTGGGGATTTTTTTCTGTGCTTATGATGAGAAACTTCAAATGAGGGAAGATCTTTAATACACCATCTTTAATTGCTTAATGTATGATCGAAATTTCATGTCCTTACGAAACTGGCATTCATATTTTTTTCTCTGTCTTTATGATGTTTATATCATTGAAACAAATAAAAAAATTATATTTTTTAAAAATATAATTTTTAGAAGAATTATTACATACTATTCATGTATAAGAAATGTATTTATAAATAGTAATTTTTGAATAGCTTTGAATTCTTTTGGCAAAGCTTTTCTCAGTGCATCTTCCTCGTATTTGGAAAGAAAGAATAGTTCCAATGTTTTTTCCGTTGCTAATGATGAGGAATTTTTGATCGAATAATGAATTATGATTGAAAAATTTCCCATATTCTGAAGTACGTATAATTTAGATGTGATTCACTTATTTTTAGTTCAATTCTGAAAATTCTTTGCCATTCCTGTGTTCAATAAGCGCGCGTTTGATAAAAAGTTTTCGGTTCTACTAATTCCCTTTTAAGTGAGTCAGTCACAATCATTTGTTCTATGCTAGTGATGAGCATTTTCAGATGAAAAATATGATTCATAATATCTCCTTAATCTCTAGCAGAGGTTTACTACATATCCGAAATATTGTGATATTTGTGTTGATAAATTTAACGAATTCTTTGAGTGACATTTTAATTATATATAATACAATTTTCTCGATTTCTATAGCTGATTTTCATATTTTTATTTATTTTTTTCATATTGCTATTCTTACTTTCATATTGCTGCCATGACTTGTCTTCCTGAAACATGGAGTACAGAGATATTTATTTTGGACATGCGTATTTGGTCTGCCTGTCACCTTATAAAGATTATCTGAACATTTATACCATTCACCAATATATCACTGCAATTAGAAACATTCTATAAAATAAAAAAAATGGCTCTGAAACATATAATAAATAATCGAAATGATATTTAAATTATCTTTTATATTAATATTCTTTTTGTGAAATTATTTGAGAAATTTCGAATAGAAATTTTTAAATAACTCTATACTGAATCCTCGTTTCATAATAATGATATTTCTATTCTTTTATCTTTAAATTGGTATTATATTCTTTATATTTTTTCTTTACGCATTAATTTTTTCTCATCTAAATAAATTTAGAATTTATTAAAAAAATTTAGTCAGGTGAAAGATGTGAAATATAATAAAATCTTCGCTAAATGAGGTGTTAATGTTTTAGTCTTAAACTTGTATTAAGAATATCAGCATGTATTTTATAAATATGATCGGTTTTAATAATTTTGCGCATTTTTCTGTCATCGGCTGTCTAGTTGTCAGTGTCTCTGCTTCGCATGTGATATGCAGAGGTTCGATTCCTAATCGTGGGGATCCGGTTGTGCTGATGATGACAAACTTTAAATGAGAGAGGATGATTGATACTCCTTCCGTATTCTGAAGCGCAGGATGACTAGATGTCTTTTACACATTTTTAAAAAAAACAAATTTAGAAAAAATTTTGATAACTAGTTTAATACATAATCGAAATTTTGTGGATTTATATAACTGACATTCAGATTTCTTTTCTTTTTCTATGTAGTTTTTAGACTCTTAGCAAATTATAAAAACTTCTTTTAATAATAAAAACTAATTTCAGTCGAATTATTGTTCTTGATGCAAAAAATAATAAATTCTTCTTCAAATAGAAAGCTATTGATTGAGTTTTCGAACAGTAATTCATCAAAATGCATGAATGCATTTTGTGTATCTCTTTCCTAAATTGAAAGATAGAGGTTCGGTTCCTATTCTTGTGCTTTTTTCTTTGCTTATGCTCAGCAATTTTAAATGAGAGAAGATGATTAATAAAGTATCTTTAATATGAAGGCTAGATATATCTTAATTTTAAGATGAATTTATAGAAATCAATACTGACACGCTTAATGTATGATAGAATTTTCATGTCCTTTCCTAGCTGCCATTGTTATTTTTTATGTCTCCTTGATGTTCTTCTCATCTAAACAAATAAAAAAAGGCTTTTTTTTGTAACTATAAGCTTTTGAAGAATTATTGCTCTTGGTGTAAAGTAAAATAAATTCTTCGCATAATAAGAAATTAGCAATTTGTATACTTACTGCTCATGTATAGGAATTTTTTTCTGTATAGTCATGTTTGAATAGATTTGTATTTTGCTTGTTACTTCGTCAAAACTGTTGCCAGTGCACCTCCTTCGTATTCGGAAAGAATAGGTTCGATACCTAATTGCAATGTGTTTTCGGTGATAGTAA
Organism: Argiope argentata; assembly: GCA_026289955.1. Taxonomy (NCBI): domain Eukaryota; kingdom Metazoa; phylum Arthropoda; class Arachnida; order Araneae; family Araneidae; genus Argiope; species Argiope argentata. The sequence goes on from JAOUZG010048442.1 coordinate 12,461, forward strand.
TGAGGAATTTCTGCACAAATAAAGAATTATGATTGAATGATTTACCATATTCTAAAGTACATAGATGTGACTCTCTTATTTTTAGATGAATTCTGAAAATACTTTGCCGACATGTTTAATACATTATTGAATTTTATTTGCGACAAGCAGATGACATTCGAATATTTCTTCTTTCTCAATAATATTGCATTGATTTTAATAAACAAAAAAATGTATGCATTTTAAAAATAAAATTTCAGTCGAATTATTATATTTTTAATGTATATGCAAATTTATCGTGAAAAATACTGGTTTCGCCTGACCTGCTGTGAGTATATTGAAAGAGAAAGTTTTGATTATTATTTTTCATGTTTTCTTTTGTGCCTACAAAGAGAACCTTAAATGATAGATGAATATTATTAGATTTAAATTAATGTTAAATACATGAAAACTAAATATATTTTATTTATTTTTCGATTAATTTGAGAATTCCTCAATGGGTTTTGAAATATAGGATTGGTTTATTTTTTGCCTCCATAGATATATCTCTTCCATATATTATTTTCGGAATAATTCATGTTTTGTTTCTTCAAATTTAATTTTAAAAAATAAGATTTTCCTAAGCAAAACTTTGGTCAATTTATTATTTCTGAAGTAACGTATGGTGAATTCGTAGTGAAATCAGACATTAATTATTTAATTGTACACTTGTAGTTCATGTAAATACAAAAAAAATCGATAAATACGAAATGTTTGAACTGCCTTGCAGGAAGATGGAATGGAGCAGTTGTTAGTGTTTCTTCCTCGTATTTGAAACTGAGAGGTTCGATTCCTAGTCGTGGTGTTTTCTTCTGTGCTAATGATGACAAAATTTAGATGAGAGAGAATGATTGATATCATTTCGCTAAGCTGAGGCACAGGAAAGCTAAATATGTTATATATTTCTTTTTTTTTTGTATAACTAATAGTAGAATTTAAATTTCGCTTTTTTTAGTTTTAAGAACTCATCTCAGATATGCTTAGAATATAATTGCATTTTATTTCGCTTTAAATAGCTGACATTCATATTTTTTCCTTACCTTTATGAGTACCTACATTATAAATTTACATGTTCCAGTCTTTCGATAATTGACAGTTTTAATATAACAAGATCATTTTTGTCTGTTTGGGTGATTTTTCATGTCCTTAATCTAAACCTCAAAATTACATATTTGTTAGGAAAACATGAAGAAATATTATTTTTAACATTTGTAACTTTCAGGAAAGTTTATATTCGAAACGTTGATTAATTTAAAAAACTTGATTATAGTACTATAAAAAATGGTAATTGAATTAACTTCATATTGAAATTAATTAAAAAATAACGTTTGAAAATATTTACATTTACATTTTGCTCAAAAAAGATTGAAATGAAAACGAGAATTAAAAAAATGTAACTTTTAAATGATAAAAATAATTTTAAAATTTGAAAATGCAGGGTTTTTTTTGTGCTAAAAACAGATACGAAGTACAACTCTTTAATTTTTGATAAAAACAAGTTATACTCTTTGGGAAAAGGAGAATTATGAACATTTTATTTACTGGTTTATTTAATTATTTGATTAAATATTTACATTTAGCTTAAGACCTATAATATCTATTTCCTGAACTAAAAAGCAAGCTGATCATCTTTCCATTCTTAAAATATTAACGTAAATAATAAATAACATGAAAATTTTAATATATTTCTCACTGTGCAGTAGTAAATAACTATTACAAATCTCTAAACGAGTAGATCATTTAATTTCATGTTTAAGAACAGCAAAATGTGTAGAATTTTTATACCAAATTCAAACAAAAAAATAAGCCTTAATGTTTAATTTTGGATGAATTCCCGAGAAAATTTTAATATGGAAATTAGAATTTTGAATTTGAGAAAATAACATCATAAGATGTAAAAAAGCATTAAAACTTTGGTTAACGCAAATATCAGTGAAATTTCTCCAAAAATATAGAAATTAAAATCAAACATTTTTATAAAGAAACCTCTTTAAATATTAAAAATATTGAATAAAAAATATAATTAAATTTTTTTGCTAAATAAATTTATTATTTCAGAAAAAAAACACTACCTTTGATTAATATTTGTCATAAAATTTGTTACAGAAAATGATTTTTTTTTTTTGCTATTTGCTGTCATGTCGAATCTCACTTAACAAGAAGGATAGAGAGATTCATTTTGGACAGATTGTTTCTCATTGTTTGCGCGATAATTTATGTCCAAAACCTAATAACCATAATAATTTTAATCACCATTGGAAAGAAAATATATTTCCAATTTGTTTAAAACTAATATGTAGAGGATATTGTCTGGACGTTACCCCAGGAAATTTTCAGAACATATATATTATTCACGAACATTGCGATACAATAAGTAAAATTCTATAAAAGATACAATGGGTTGGAAATAAAAAATAAACACAAATGAGTTTTAAATAATTTTTTATATTAATAATAATTTTGTAAAATTATTTCAAAAATTTTGAATAGAAATGTTTTGATTACATTTTACTGAATCATTGTATCAAAATACTGATATTTTGTTGTTTTATCTTATAATTGATGTTATCATATTTATGTATTTTTCCTTTATAGATTAAAGTTGCCTGCTTTTAATATATTTTTTTTAATTGCTTTTTTAAAAATAAAATTGAACTTCACTCGAATAATTGCTCATGCTGCGAAATACAATTATTTCTTCGCAACATTAATAGTAGATTTTTTAATCTTGTATTAGGAATATAAATACCTATTTTATAAATAAGATCTGTTTCAATAATTTTGCGTTTTGCGTCGTCTTCAACAGTCTGGTTGCCAGTGTCTCTTCCTCGCATGTGAAATGTAGAGGTTCGATTCTAAATCTTGGTGTTTTCACTTGAGCTGATGATGACGAACTTTAAATGAGATATGATGATTTATACATCCTCTTTGCTCTGAAGCACAGAAAGTCTAGAAATACTATAACTATTTTATATACAAATTAAAAAAAACATTGATAACCTTTTTAATACATCATAGAAATTTTGTGGATTTAGGTAAATCAAATTTCAGTCAGATTATATTTCGTTCTCTATGCTGTTTGTAACATCTTCATAAATTAAATTATACCCCTCCATTTTTCAAGTTTAAATTCTATCTAATTATTGTTCTTGATGTCGCGTTTAATAAAATCTTCGGGAAATCGGAAGATATTTAATTAGTTTCACTTTTGTAATTCATGAAAATGCATCAATTTTATAAATAAATTTTTTAAATAGATTTTCTTCTTTGGCCCATGTTAGGTAGATTTAGTGTTACTGTTGCTGCTCTCTGTTTGAAAGAGAAAAGTTCCATTGTAATTTGAGGTTTTTTCTTCTGCGCTAATGATGAGTAACTTCAAATTAGAACCTTATGATATTCAGTCTTAATCACCTAGTTCTTATATTTGCACTTATTTTATACACACTATTTGTTTAAACAACTTACTTTTGTCGTATGCATTTCAATAAGTCCCGTGAATTCATCTCTCATTATATGAAAGAAGGGATTAGATTCTTAGTCTCGATGATTGCTTTTGTGTTAATTATAAGACACTATTGATAAGAAAAAACAATGAACGATTACTTTCTTAGTCTGAAGCATGTGAAGGTGAATACGTTTTATTTAATTTTTTTTGAGATTTTTACAGTTTTCATCTCCGATCCCGTTTAATACAAATTTGGATTTTTGTTGCCTTAAATAGTTAAAGTTTATAATTTTTTTGAGTTCTTTTGATATTTGTTTTATTAAAAGATATTTTTGTAAAAAAATTCTTTTTATAAAATCTAACTTTATCTTTTTATTATTCTGAGTGAAAATTGCAAAAAATTCTTCACGATTTTATGAGTATTATATTTTTTCTTAATCTTCCAGTTTCCTCTATGTGCGTGGGTTTTATAAATATGATTTGTTTGCATAGTTTTGCAGTGTCTTATCCTCTATGGTAGACATTTTGACTCTGTCTCCTCTTCGCATTCGAAAGAATGTGTTTCAATTCCTAGTCGCATTGATTTGTTATGTGGTAACGATGAGAAACTTTAGATGAGAGAGGCCACTCAAAAAGGATTAATAAAAGCTTTTCTATTTGAAGCACTTGAAGATAGATGTAATTTACTTATTTTTGAAATAAATATAGATATTTCATATTTGAAGAGTTTAATACACATTTCATGTTTTGTAGTATTAAATATTTAACTTTCATAATATTCTTCTGTCTCAAAATTGTTTTTTTTTTCATTAAAAAAGCTTTAAAACATTTCTTTTTTATAAAATAAACGTATTATAGTTCTCAGTGAAAAGTTTGAATAATTCTTCACGGTTTCACGCGTGTTATATTTAGTCTCAATCTTCCAGTTCTTATGTGTTCCCGGACTTTTTAAATTTAATTTGTTTCAATAGTGTTGCGCTCGCTTGTCCACGTTGAAATAGTAATTTTCAAAGTATCCTTTCCTAATTTAGAAGGTAGATATCATGTTCCTCAAGCTGATGTTTTTCTTTTCTTATGTTGAGAAACTTCAAATGAGAGAAGATCTTTATCGAGCCATCGTTAATATGAAGAACAGGGATGTTAGATATGTCTTAATTTTTAGATAAGTTTAGAGAAATCAATGCTGACAAGCTTAGTGTATGATCAAATTTTGATATAATTACGAAACTGGTATTTATATTTTTTTCTGTCTCCACAATGTTCATTGCATCTAACCAAAAAAAAAAAAAATCGTAATTTGTTGCAAATATAAACTTTAGAAGAATTATTGTTCTTGGTGCAAAGTATAACACATTCTTCACATATCCAGGCATTAACGATTCTTGTACTTACTGCTCAGGTATAAGCAATTTTATATAAGCAATAGTATTGTTTGAATAGATTTGCATTCTGCGTGTAGCTTCGACAAAGCCTTTGTCAGTGCACTTCCTTCGTATTTTGATTGCAATATTGTTTTCGGGGCTAATAATGAGGAATTTTTGAGTAAATATTGATTTATGATTAAATGATTTCTCATTGTCGGAAGTACGTATTTTTTAGATGGAATTCACTTACTTTTAGTTGAATTCCGAATTTTTTTTGATAAAATGTTTAATACATTAATCCATTTTATTTGCGGCAGGCAGATGACCTTCAAATATTTCCACTTTCTTAATGATGTTAGATTCATTTATATAAACGAAAATATTGATTTTTTTTACATATTTAATTTCACCCGAATTATTATATTTGTAATATGTTGTAAATTTATCACAAAATCAGGCAGTTAATATTTAGATTTACAAATATAGTTCATATAAATACACGAGTTTTATAAATAGGAAATTGTTGAACAGTTTTACTCATTTATTTGGTCTTCGGCTGACCTGCTGTCAGTGTTTTGAGAGAGAGAGAGTTTTTATTACTATATTTGATGATTTCTTCTGTGCATATGATGAGAACCTCAAATGAAAGATGATTATTATTAGATTTAATTTAATGTGAAGCTCAGAAAAACTAATTATATTTTATTCATTTTTTAGATAAATTTAGAGAGTTTATTCTTGCCATTTTAAATATATGAAAGAATTATATTTTGTCACTTTAGATAGCTGAAAATTATATATCTTTTTACTTAATCTAAGATATTTTGTTTTATATAAATAAATTAAAAAAATAAGACTTTCTTAAGTAAAAGTTTAGTCGATTATTATTCTTGCAGTAAAGTAAGGTAAATTTGTAACGAAATCAGTCGTTAATCCTTTAATTTTACACTTTTAGTTTATGTAAATGCATCAATCAAATGAATATAGAATTTTTGAAAAGTCTTGCGTGCAGCTTCGGTGGAGCTGTTGGTAGTGTTTCTTTCTCGTGTTCGAAGAAACGAGGTTCGATTCCCTGTTGTGGTGTTTTCTTCTGTGCTAATGATGAAACACTTTGGATGAGAGAGGATTAATGATATCGCATGAGAAGTCTGAAGCACAGGAAAGCTAAATATATTGTGTTTTATTTTTTTATGTTTAATTTTTTATATGTTTTATATTTTACTTACTTTTTTTGGAAGACATCCTCGCGGATTTTTTTTTGTATATAATTCATTCTTTTTCGCTTTAAATAGATGGCATCCCCATTTTCTCTTTATCCTCATAAATTTTCACTATATATATATATATATATATATATATATATAATTCCTGTCTTTCGATAATTGACGGTTTTAATATAATAAGATCATTTTATTCCGTTTGGGTGTTTCTGTGTGTCCTTAATCTAAATCGAGAAACCTAAAGTTTTATGGAAATCTTAAATAATTTATATGGTTATCACTGTTGGTTAACTAACAAGGTTATGGTTAAGTGTTGATTAATTGAAAAAATTTGAACGAAGTACCTTAAAAAAAGAAATGAATTTCAGCCACGTCAATGAAATGAACTGTTTTAAAAGCGTTCGGAAAAAGTTACATTTTTTAAAAAAATTCGCTTAAAAAGATTGAAAAGATAACGTGAATAAAATCAAACTTTATTAGTTAAGTCATAAAAATGTTTTTAAAATTAGCAAAAAGCAGCATTTTTTGCTAAGAAAAGATATGAATCAAAATTTTTTTCCCAGATCGCATTCAAATGGTAATCTCAAAGGCTTCTAATTTTTTGGCAAATGAGTGTATTGATGAGCTACAAATTGATG
>JAOUZG010048444.1:0-26959 GCA_026289955.1 Argiope argentata
CAACTTTTTGTAACTTCATCTCACTCAATTAGATATCTTATTTTAAAATTATAATATAGTGTAAATACTTTTATTTATTACGTAATTTTTTGCTTTGCTTTAGATTTTTGTTTAACACTTAAAATATGTCTTTATATATATAGGCATATAAATAATTTTCATTAAATTATTCAACATAATGTTATAAATTAGAATTTTAATCATTTGAGTAATTAATTTTATCAAATGTTTGAAATGGTGATTATTAAAAATAAAATTTTACACTATTATAAATATAAGCTTTGTAAAAAAAAAGTTTAGTTTTATTTTCATTTTTTCCTATTTAATCATATATATAATCTTACTATATATATATATATATATATATCTAATATATAAAATTCTCGTGTCACAGTTTTCGTTGCCATACTCCTCCGAAACGGCTTGACCGATCTTGATGAAATTTTTTGTGCTTATCCGGTATCTATGAGAATCGGCCAACATCTATTTTTCATCCTGAAATATCAATTAGTTCAGGAGAAATTAATTAAAACCCCTTAATTTCTGTGAAATTAAAACCTGTAAAGTTACTTTCCGAGTGAAACCCAGCCTTCCGGAGAAGCGATCGCTCATGAGTACCTTTTCGTCCAGTAAAACCGCGTTTTTAAAATTGCCATCGTTACGCGTCCGTTCAACTTATACTCAATATCGCTGTGGAATCGGATGGACTTTTTATCGTAGACCACGGAGATATAATTTATTTTACGAAATGTCGACGCAAAAATTAAATATCGATTTTTTAAAAAAAGGTCCATTTTGGCGGGTCTATTTCTTGAACGGCCCTGTAAAATAGACGCTTAGCTGGAAAAATACAGAAAATATGTTTCCTGAAAGGCAATACGATATAGTATTCTGCAATATAATTTAAAAAATCGAATTTTTAAAACGGAATTTTTGACGAATTTTTTAACGAAGAGGCAAAATTTCGCTTTAATATTGAATTACGCCGAAACTTTTCAAGATAACTCAATCAAATTTTTTTTACATAAAATTCAATAAATTTTTCAAAATCGTGTAAAAGATTGAAAAAATCTGATAGAAAATTGCGCATTTAAAAATTATTTTGTCGTTTATTGGGTTTCCCTCTTCAACATTACAAATCTAATCCATTGATAAATAAAAATGAGACTAAATTTTTTTTGTATAATTTGGCCTTGCTTTAGCACACCCTGATCAATTTTGAAAACAATCCTGCAAAAATTACGCGTCTTATGAATTCATTCCAGTTTTTCCACCTCGCATACTTCACCTGAAAGTTGGGACACCAGTAATGCAACTACGAAACCTTCCTCCACCTAAATTATGCTATGACACCAGACTACGAATGACTAGACTTAATAAGTATGTAATCGAAGCTACGATTATTACTGGATGTGCTCGAGGAGTGTTGGTTTTAATACCCCGCATTCCACTAATTCCGTCGGGCTATCCTTTTGAATTTAGAAGAGTGCAGTTTCCCGAAAAAGTTTGCTTTGCAATAACCGTTAATAAGTCACAAGGACAGAAATTAAAAGTAGCAGGGATCAATTTAAGAGGAGAATGTTTTTCAAACGGCCAATTTTATGTAGCTTTCTCCCGAGTCAGTTCATCTGGCAGCTTAATGAATTTATCAACAGAAAAAAAAACTCCAAAAAATGTTGTATGCAAAGAAGTTCTTGCTTAAACACAGGTATAACAATAAAATGTAGATGGCCTGCGTTTGAAAAGAAAATAACTACTTTAAAAGCATCCTTAAGGATCGGTAAGGACAATGGCATATATATAAGGAATCCAGGGGCGCCGGGACCCTCCCAAAATTAGGAAAAAATTATAGACAATAAGTAATTATTATAGAGGAATTTCGTAACTAAGTGCACGTAGCACTGTTATCCCCCACTAATTCCATTACCCAAGCAATGCCGGGTACGGGAATGCTAGGAAATTATTTATTACTAGGAAATTATTTATATGGCAAAACAACGTTTGCCGGGTCAGCTAGTATATATATATATATATATAACTTTGTTTTAAAACATTTTATGTCGTTTGTGCCTTATAAAATTCTTGATGGCTCGGCACTGTTTTGCAACATATGCTTTATTAATCATGTACTCTAACAAATTATATATATATAGCCAGAGCCAGCCATTTGGGGCATGCAGCTAATACTATGCACCCAAAGCATTGTGATTGTGGGTCCCCAACGTAATTAAGAACTGAATTATTTTTCGGAATGATAATAGCAGGATGGAATGAGTATGACATTTAACTGGAAAAATTTATGGGTTTGAAATATATGCTCAGAAATATATTACAGTTTAGTGCTAGTGTGTAACATTTTATAAGCATCAAGTATGGTCATTTACAATGGCTAAGATAAAGGCTAAGTGCTCATTTAGCAAATTAAATTTACTACTGAAGTTTTTGTGTATAATGCTTAAATGTACTTTCTATACTATTAAATAAATGAGCGATAGTGATGTGTTTGTTTTGTATATTTTTCATATTTTTGTATATTTTTTTATCACTGATTGACTTAAGTTGAGGAAAAATAGCATTGAATTTTTTATAATGCACAATGTATGTCGTATTTTATGTATATTTGATTATTTGGTTGTATATTTTATTTTGATCTCACTATCTTGTCAATCTAAAGTTCTATAACTATTCTGCAAATTTTCCCTTAAGTCTCTTTAATTATATCATTTCAGTTTTTGTATTACTAATTAGTTCAGAAGATTAAGAATTTGCTATGCTTTTAAATTTTTTTATTTGTATGTCATGGCAATTATATTTATGTTGTCTGATTTTCAGATATTTTATAGAATTAATCCTTTTTTTTTTCGCTGTGATTTTTATCCTTTTTATGCTTGCATTATGAGACTTCTAAATTCTACCTTAAATTATACTCATAATAATTTGTTTTGTGATTTTGATTTTTGAAAAAAGTTTATGTTTATAACTTTGTGTGGAATTCATCTTATATTTCTCAATGAATAATTAGATGCATTTTGTAGTTTTAAGGTCTGTAATAAAAAATTTTAAATTGTGTATAATTCTTCTTATTTATTATTCTTAGTATGTTACAAATTTCAGTAGATTTTTTCTTTCATTTAGCTTAGAAAAATTTCAAGGTAAAAATATTAAACTATTTATTCCCTAAAATCTTGTGAATGAATGTGATGATAAAAGAAATCTTTTATAATTTTTCTGTAAGAACACTTAAGTTTTAGTACAGTAACCTTATAAACATATTTAATTTATAATTTTTTAATTATATAATTATAAACATTATAAAATTATTAATATTTATGATTCATGATTTTGAACAAAAAAATGAAACTTTTATTTAAAGTAAAATGCTCATGAATCAAAATTTTAAAAACATATAATCATTATTAAAATATATTTAAAAGAATGAGAAAGTAATTTTACACCTTAAATTTTAAAAAAAATGTTTTGAAAAGTTTCTGCTTCTTCATCAGTAGTCCTAGATGGGAAAAAATTAAAATCATAAATCATTTAGAGTTGTTTTTTTTTTAAAGAAAAGGTTAATAGTTGTTCTTGAATTACTGATTAATTTTGTTTTTGATAAATGCACATCAATCATGGAGGTGAAAACTTCTAGATTTGTTGTCTTATTTTACTTGCCTAAATACAGAAAACTATTTCACCTGGACATAACCAAGATAAAGTTATTCCGTGACTGACTCCCTTTTGAGGAAGCTGTCATGTTAAATTTTATTTAAATATTCTTCATTTTTAAGAATCCAAAGAATTGAGGTGTGATATAAAATTTTACTTTTACCTCTCTTGATAAGCATTTTATAATTAATTTAAACTAATGATTTAATCTTTGATGCTACCATAATAAAAATTTGAGTATTCATCAAACTTAAAGTATATACAGAAACAAAAACTGTATATTCTTTAAAAGGAAGCCCTTACCGCTGAAGGGGGAGGGTGAATACAGCTGCAGAATAGTTCAATTTTATAACAGTTCGCTTTTTTCCTTTGCCAGACCTGAATTTCGAAACATAATTCATCATTATTTTTTTATCTTGTAAAATATTTATTAGATTGAAATAAAACAGGAATGATTTAAATCAGAATAAGTATATTCCTTTAAATTCTCCTCTCAATAAAGTTTCAGATTAAATTTTTGTTCCTTTGATAGGGTGTATCATACTTATTATATTTTAATTATTATGCACACAAAGCACTTTTATTTCAAAAATAGTTATATTATTCCATTAAAAAATACATGGATTAATACATGAAATTTTTAAGATGCTGATTTATTAAATTCTTATAAAAACTAGGAAACATGATGTAAACAATCCTGGTTTTTATAAATTAAGATAAAGATACTAGTTGGAATATTTATTATTATATATAAGCATAGTATTTTTTTTATTCTCTTTTCAAATTGTTACAAAAATAAGATATAGAATTTGTAATTTTTTATCAGCTCACATTCAAAAGAAAAAGAAAGGAAATATTCTTAACCAAAGTACTAAAAAAAAGAAAAAGGAGGATACGAAGAAAAACAGCAGCTTCAATTACTATGGATTATACTTCCTTGTTGCTCAAAAACCCTTTAAAAAAACCTTTTAAATAATGTTTTCTGAAAAAAAAACATTATTTAAAATGTTTTTTCTTTCCTCAAAGGAAGATAAATTTCTTTAAGTTTTCTCATTTATATTGTACTTAATTTCTTGATAATGGTATTTGATCTCCAACATTTTTAAATAAAGCATTTTTTATTTAAAAAAATTAAGGCTAATCCTTATTTTACTTTAAATATAGAAACAAAAATAAAAAAAACATCATACTTTTTTAACTTACATCTTTAATACAGTGCTTAAGACACATAAATTTTACTGTCATTTTTCAGGAAGTTTCATTAAATTTTGAAATATTTAAGAAACCAAAAATCAATCCTATTTTTAAAGTTTGTTCAGATTTTTTTTTACGATATTTTTTTAGTGAATTTAAGAATACGTTTCTAATTTTTTTTTTAAGGAGTTGGAAATGATGAAGTATTTCAAACATTTTTAATTTTCTAAATTCGAAAAAATTCATCCTGATCTTAGTAATGACGTAAGCGAATAGCGAGAGAACGATCATGAAACACAGTGAATATTACTCATTTCCTCCAGTTAAATCTGAGCATGCGCAGTAATATTCATTCCTCTACAGAAAATTTCTAAGTCCGTTAACATTGCATGATCGTTCTTTCGCTATCCGCTTCTCGCCTAAGCACTTTCGGATATTGCTAAGAGAAGCCTGTTCAGTCATGCATCAGTGACACTCGGAAAAGAGTTTCCGACCCTGTTGGAAGGTAAGAGCTCTGATGTGTCCACGTGAGAAGAGAGAGAGGGGGCCGTCTGCTGCTTCCTAGACATATTTAGTCCGTGGCACCAACGTGGTTTAACAGCGAAGTACCAAGGGTGCGCAGGTGGTATTCTCCAAAGAGCATTATTTACAATTTTCTAAATAGAATATATTTCCGAAAAAGTTAAACTTGTGTTGATTGTAAGCAAAGCAGCAGCAGAGGCAGACTTAGTCAAATTATCGGCAATTTCAGTCCCATTCAAACCAACATGGAAAGGAGCCCATTGGAAGTAAATAGAGTGTCTGGTAGAAAGTCGGCTGACAAGATCCAAGATGTTCAGACTTGTCTTGTCCCCAACAGACGTTCATTGAGAGAGGTGCTGAATAGAGGCACGGCTGTCTTTACAACCCGGAATTGCAAGGTTAAGTTTTATATTTAAACCATAAAATCTGCCTTTCTGCTCCAATACATTTTTTCCAAGAAGGCGAGCATTCAAAATTACATCAAACTATATAAATGAAATTTAGTTTGTAGTCTTGAAACCAAAGTTGTTAATCTATAAAATTCCTTGTTGCCTTTTAAAGTTATTTTGCTCATAAAGAAACGCTCGTAATTCCAGAAATGATGTCTTTGGATTGAGGGAGGTCTATCGCGTGAAAACTCCCCGAACCTTCGAGGTGAAATTTTTTGAAGATTTCCAGATCTTTTCTTTCTAGATTTAATTTACGAGAAATTAGTAAATAAATAAAATTTGTAAGATCAATGCACTTTTAGGATGTTATAGCGGATTGAGCTAGGCCCGAGCTCCCAATCTTATGGTTTGTAGTCCAGTAACAAATCCATTGGGCCAAAAGTGCACTTCGGTCCAAGGGATGTTGGCTGGCTTATATGGATAGCATTCACCACACTCTTTCGATTTAAATGAATTTAATAGACAACCAGTCGCACAATACATCATACTTACATTTACACAACAATAATTCTACATTTAGTCAATACTTTCATTTACCACTTAACATAATTAATTCCCGATGCCGGTAGGTTTTACAATCCCGTAACCTCATAGCTAGCATCATACTGCCTTACTTTGGATTGGCGACAAAGTTGGTGCACTGGAATTATTAATTTGAAAGTATTGACAAAATGTAATAATTAAATAAATAAAGTAATAAATAAATTTGAATAAAAATAATACAAATTATATAAAACAAATAAATTTTAAATGGCACACAAAAGACATGGTTAATCAACGGAGGAATGAAGGGAGTGTTGGGTAAAAATACACTTGGCAAGCGGAAAAAAATTAAGTCAATTTCTACGCAGGTTAACAAGGAAATTTTTTATTTTTGTTATTACGAAAAATATGCAACTAACAAAAATACAATTTTACTACAAAAGACCACAACTATCCTAAAAGCAATTTATTCACAGTGTTCACCCGAAATAAAACTAAATAGCAAACTAATTAATGAAAATCAAGTCCGTATCTGTTGAAAATATAGTTGTCAACAATCAAAATACATTGCGCATGCGTGAACGATAACGCAAATGCACGAATTTTATACGCGAGCTGGTGAAATGGTATGCAGATAAGAAATATTTTATTTCTTTTATTCTGTTTTATTTTTATTCAAAAGTACATCAAAATGAATATGAAAGATCTTTTAATTAACAATGTTTAATTTTAAACACATCAAACACTAAGAAAATAAACAGAATCATTTGAAATTAAATGTTAAAGCTAAACTCGTTAGTGTAAGAAAAAAAAACGAAGGCTTATTCATTAGGTTGTGGGAAATGGAAAGATATTTGGAGGGTAAGTTAGTTTTTAATTAATAAAAAATAACTAATTTAAGGAATTAATATTTGTAAAAACTGTATGAACATCAGGTGTCATCCACTACAAGTTTTTAAAAATGTACTAATAGTAAAAATTGAAAAAGAAATTATATTTCCTTCCAGCTAGAAAGAGTGTCCTACTGCCACAGAAGCCATAGGAAAAGTTATTCCCTTGGAAAAAGAGCAAACACCGCTCTCGGAAGGCAAATACTACAATCCTCTTTTTCCTCGGAAGCTCTCTAAGAAGCATGAGTGAGATGCGTCCCGGAGCTAATCTGATTACAGTTCGTCTGGTGTAAAGGGGAGGGGATATTTTAATCCTCAGAAATACTCCCTCCCTTTCCCTCATACAGCAGAAACGTCAAAACACTTCTCAATACAGAACAGAAATAAATTGGAAAGTTGGTTTGATATGTAATGGCATTTGCAAATTCTCGTGCTTTTATTATTCGTATTCATCGAAATGTCTAATGGTTTACTTAAATTCATATTTTGAATAAAAAATGTTGCCATTTTAATATTTTTATGTATGTCGCAATATTCAAATTTTATGACAATTTTAATATTTTATTCAGTTTTGCAGTATCTTTTTGTGAATTTTTTTTATAAATTCAATATGTCTATTTCAATAAAATATGCTTCTAGATGGATACAGTTGATACGGCCGTTTTCCTGCCATATTAGTTTATTAACAATTAGCTGTTCCCCGCGACTTTGTTCTCTTGGAAATTTCGATGTATATGTGTGTGTATTGACGATCTCATCAAAATGTAAAATGTATTCAAACCATATCTGTTTCGGCCCACGATAGCTCAGGTTTTAGATGCTGAAATCACATAAATGAACACAAATTTGTGGACTGTATCATCATCACTTTATTCTCCACTCACACTAATTTACACCAAAACACTAGTTTCATACAGATGGCGTGACGATAGTATGCGCAGATACATACTGCCGGGCGTTATAATGTTTTAACATTTTAACAAAATTGTACTCTTTCACAAATAAACACAAATAAAAATTTCCCAACAATAAATGCAATAAGTTTCTCAAATGACAGAATACAATGAATAAATGACAAAATAATTTCAAATGACACACAATAATTTGATAAGTTGAACAAATTAAAATATATATACTAAATCACAAATAATTAATATTTAAGATTCAATAGATAAAATACAAAGTTAGAAATGTTGGACGTTTGAAAACTCCTTTATTTGTTTTAATACTAGCAACACGTATCCTGCCATCCTTTCCCGGAAAGACCACCACAATTCTACCTATTACTCAATTGCACACAGCCATGTTATCTGCTTTAATTACAACCATGTCTCTTACCTTTATGTTTTGTTTATCGAAGTACCATTTCGATCTTTGATGTAAGGTTGTGAGATAGTCATTGTGCCATTTTTTTCGTATTAGTTGCACAAATTTTGTGGGTTTTTTGCCACAAACTCAACCTAATTTCTAATATATTTGTCAAATCTGGTTCCACAATTGCAGTAGACGGTCCTCCAATCAGAGAATGACCTGGGGTGAGAGCACTTAAATCATCGACATCCGAAGATAAAGGAGTAAGTAGTCGATAATTTAAAATTGACTCAATTTGGTAAATTACTGTTAGAAAGCTCTCATAAGTTAATTTCTGACCAACCACAACTCTTTTCAGATGAACTTGAAGGATCTCACTCCAGCTTCCCAGAGCCCTCCAAATTTAGGAGCTCTAGGTGGCAAAAAATTCCAATTTACATTTTCATTACTCATACAACCACTTAAGATCTCATCAGGATTTTTGACCAATTTAAACAATCGTTGTAACTCAGTATTACTCTCTACGAAAATTTTCCACTTATCCGAATATAAAATACTGCATTTTCCTCTACGCGAAAAAAATCTTTTAAGGGTATCTATAAATGCTTGGGAACTTAACTCTGTTACAGGCTCTAAATGCACAGCTTTGGTGACGAAGCACACGAATATCGCCACATAAATTTTTTGGTATGTACCTTTACGCTGGTGCTTATATTTAATAGTGAATGGCTCACAAAAGTCAACTCCTGAAATGGCAAATGGAAAGTTTTAACTCGCACACTTTTTAGGTAGGTCACCCATTAATTGGTCATATGTTACTAGTTTAGCTTTAAAACACCTCACAAAGGATGGGGCTTTTTAATCCTATACCACTGAGGCTAATCTTTGAGACATGCGTTTATTTCATACATCGGTTTGCTCCTCTCAATAACTGGAAATCCGTGTTACGAATGTTACCCATCTAGCTCATTTCGTTAACTCACATTCGAAATGTAGGACGAACAAACTTCATCTTAACGGATTTTTTTCATTATTTGATAGAAATTTTAAATTCTATGAAACAAATCATTGAGATAAACATATATCAAATTTCATCTGCCTAGACCAAAACGTTATTGAGTTATCGTTACCACAGATAAAGAGAAGAAAGAAACAAGAAACTTTTTTTTAAAAAAGTATTTTTTCCAAGCTCGAGGAGTCAAAATCTCGAATTCAAATCTCTTTAATGCTCACAATACATCCTCTGCTTCGTAAACGAATAATTAAAAAGCAGTCTTTAATGGACTTGACGCTGATTTCCTTTAGGCTGATTTAATTTGTGTACCGACAGAAAAATATTTCATGTTAATTAAATTATTCTGTAGAGGCTCTGGTTTTTCAACAGTCGCAGCCATGATGATTATGGTTCAAAAGTAATATGTACCAATGTCTTTCTACCTTTATCCAAATTTATTTTTGTGAATAGACTGTTTCTTTCAGTGGACTTGTTAATTTTCACTTTTAGCCATTCTCATAAGTGTAAATTATTTTTATAAGAATGCATCCTGCAATACATTCAATTATGCGAATGCTTTAGTTATTTCAAAAGTAAGTATTTGCACTGCAATGTAAATATAATTTATTTTTTTATCAATTTTGAATGTGTATGTACTCATACAGTAACGAGAACATAATTTAATACTTTCTTTATTTCAAAAGTGCGTGTATTTACATTCTAATCTGAGTTTCTAACAGTTTTCATGAAATTTATCTTTAAAAGTGCTAGGCATTTTGTATTATTAGAATTCCTTTGTTCTGATATAAATTTTTCAATCGTATAGTCAAGACCCGACTTATCCTAGTTGGGGGCCGGGGCAAAAACTTCTTTGAGGCCCTCTACTTCATTACTTTAGTAATGAAGAACATTCATTAAAGAAGGAAACATAAAATAAAATTTCTATTCGATTTGGCCCCTCACATAAGTGTGGGGGCCACATAAATGCCCCGTATGCCCCTACCTTAGTCAGGCCCTGCGTACGTGAGGAGATAAATTACTACTTTGTACTAAGTAAATAATTTTTTAAATTATTTAAATGCGGGTAGAAAATACGATAAACAGCAAATTTCGGCAATTAAATAAATTAGTGGTATGGATGAAGAAAACTGTTTACAGAATTCTGACCAATTCTGTGCTTTCACTTTCTCTCACCTGAAATATAGAAAGAAAGAGGACTGCAATTGGTGTAAAAATCTGATTAGAAATTTTATTTTATCTCTACTTTACAGACATAACAGTTACAGTATTTAAACAACAATATATTTGGAATTACATCTGTTAGTCTGTCACTGAACAAGGTAAATCAAAAACATTTAAAGCTAGAAAAATGAAATTTAATAGTGGACTTTTTTTCAAATTCGTAGACTTCAACCAAGTTTTGAACGAATCGGTACAAATGAACACGATAAGTATAAAATGGGAAGAGGCATATAAATAAAATTCTATGTGCAGCATCTTAAGTTTAAATCCATATCGAATCTGGAACTTAATTCGCCAAAGGTTTGACCAATTGTTCGCCTGTACATTCACACATATGTAATCTCAATAACTCAGAAAAGCAATGACTTGAGTGAAATTTTGTATTTGATTTTACTTCTGAATTTTTATTTTGTGTCAAGTCTGTAGTTTCAGAATGGTAAGAAAAAAAGTGTCCAAAATGAATACTTAGTATCTTTTTTTCACAATATGATGCCCAAAACATCCGTGCTTGAAATTTGAAATTTAAAATGTAAGCTCCCTAGAATTTTCTTTGTCGGTTCTCGTAATAAATCCAAAACGAACTGAGGTAAACGAATGATTTGGTACGTAATTGTTGCACTAAGATTGACCAATTTTTATCCAATTTTTTAGAAATAATGTAACTAACCTATTTTCCGAATATAAATGAATATAATGACTACAAAAAGAAGAGAATTAAATGGTTAAAATTTGTTACGCATATTTAACGCAGTTCCATATTTAATGTAAGCCTGTTCTGGGCGATTTTTATTTTTTCATTCAGTTATTTGACATCGTTATTAATTTAAACATCGAAAATTCCGTCATTTCATTTACTATTCAAGTTTCATTAATTGACGAACGGGCAACACCTAGAAACTTAGACGAATACTGGCGTTTTCGACTTCACGTTTTTTGCCTCGGTAGTCGCTTTTTGTTTCTACTGTATTCTCAATGCCTTACCATACTCGCAGCTAAAACATCGTCTTCGGGACCACTTTGCCAAGAGTACCGATATCCTTCCAAAGAAAATAATTCTAAAAACAAGCCATCTCTGAAGCATTAAAATATGGATGTATTGTAAAAAAACAAGTTTACATAAATTCAGACACTTTGATCGATATCTCGCATTTCTTACTCCCACATGCGAAATTCACTTACAATGCTGAATCGGCTTTTAAAAAAGTTTTCTGATGCATTCGTTTCATTTCGGCTTTTTATACAATGAATGCCGAGGGAAGTTATCTCTCGCTTCGAGCAGAGTTATGGATTCGATCAACGCACCAGCTATTATTTTAATGGATTTCGAAATGAAAGCGGCATGCCCGGTGAAAAATTTGTAAGTATCTCCTTGTTGACTAGTTCGCTTGTAATCGATTAATTTTTTTCTTCCACGCTTCGATATGATACATCAGAAAACATTAATTTATTTCGTAGACATTTTAGGAAACTGAGAATTAAAAAAATTCATTTGATAATATTTGGCGAGACATTTAATAAAATATTGTTACATTATCAACACTCAACTTTAGGAGTTTTTAAATTTCCCTTTAACTTGTGATAAAAGGCAAAATGTGGGATTGATATTAGCAGTTGCGGCTCATTCATTGTACCGTTTGGACGGGGAAAACATTGTTAATTTAAATAAGGCGCCTTTTCGACTCTTTCTAACTAATTTCGAATAGTTTAATTACTAGAAAATGAAAATAATAATTACATGTTTGACTTCGTGGATCGTTGTAATAAAGAAATTGCAATCGAGCAATTATTGTTTTTATTGCAATTTAAAACTACGCTTCAAAACATATACATTCGATTATGTTTATTATTCCTTTCTCTTATTTCTAAGGATTTACTCAATTATAGCTAAACCATAAAATTCACAGAAATAAAAAATTGAAATAAATATGTATATAAGAATACTACTTAATCATTCTACTTAATTGCTTATTATAATTACGGATTTAGTAATTAAAATTTCCTCAAAGAGAAAGGCTAAAATAAGTACATTTGTTAGGTACTATTTAGTTATTCTACTTCATTACTTAATTTCTGATTATATAATAATAATAAAAATCCATGGAAGTAAAATGAACTTAGATAAATGTATATGTAACAATATTATCAAATTATTTATTTACAAATATATTATCATAGTTCAAGATTTTTTGATCATTTTTTCTTTGTCGTTAATTATTTTACACTTTCTTTATTTGTAATCAAATTTCAGGCTCCGCGAAAAAAATATCTGGAACGAAAAAGCGTCAAGTTCCTCTTCTAATGGTTTTTAAGAAAAAATTGTCACTTTTTTAAAAATTACTTTTTTTTATTTTCTTGTGCGCGAAATGTGCAAAGACAAAGTATTGATATCAAGAGGAACACATTTTTGCAATTTTTTGTCTGTAAACACGATAACACAAAAACAGAAGAATAAAACTTTATGCAAGGATTTAAAAACAAAATTGCATATTTTTGTCAAATTCGAATGAAATCTATTCAGAGAATGTCCTCCCGTCATGCTGTCCTAGAGCAAAGAAACACAATATCTCTAACACTTAAAGAGCTAGATGTATAAAATTTAGCACATTAGTGTAGCATAAAATTTGTATATCAATATCAAATTGCGAACTAAACACAAGAAATGATTGGACGTTTGAATGGAAGTTGAATATTCCATAATTTGGGAGTATGTAAACTAATCTAACAATTTTGATTAATTCCTAAATCTAACAATTTTGATTAATAAAATTTGATTTACAGTTATTGTATTAAAAGTGTAGATTTTATCAAATTTTGAGCAAAATCTTTCAAATAATTGGCAATATGACAGAATCGTTTGTAATTTCATATTAGTACAAATAGAATAACTAAAGAAAATATTACAATTTAAATATATAAAATTCAATAATTAGCCTTGCCTTATTTCCTTTTTTTTCAATATATCAGGAAAAAGGCTCACACGATATACTTTATGCTGCTTGTGTTGTAACCATGTTATAAAATCGATTGAAAGATATGTACCGGACGGAAAAATGAACAAATGTACAAGCAAATGAGTTAACAAAAATAATATCATAGTAAGTATGTTTTTATATATGTTTCAGAAAATCCACTATATATTTTGGACGCCTTTATTTTATCGATTGAAATAAAAATAGGAAACAGAGGCAGGATTTTATTAATAAAATCACGTAATGGATTTCATTTATTTAGATTATGACGTTTTTGAATCGTCCCATTCATATGCTTCTGAAAGTTGATGCTGGCAGACGACCAATCCCTCGACCGATTCGCTTCCAGATTTCATCGGTACCTGCGCTTCAGACAGGGTACCTACTTATTAGTTTTTCATCCATTCGGCTTCCTTCGATTTTCCAGTCGCCGTGTTGACTGAAAGTCGGACAGCCGGACTTATTCAGAATGAAAATGTAATGGAAAACTACGTATCTTGTGTAAGGATCATATGTCAAATTTTATTGACCCCGCTTTAATCATTTTCGAGTAATCTTATTGACAGAAAGACAGAAACCATTCTAAAAATGTGCTTTTCAGGGAGGTCTTAAACAACAAAATATAAAGATCAACAAAATATAGAATTCAAATATTTTTTTCGATTACAATATTTTCCATATGTCTACTTCATGAACGTGAAAGTAAAAGCAATAACAAAATTTTAAATAGATCTACCTATTCAATACCTCATTTGCCGCTCTCGTCATCTGACCGTGGTTCGAAATTACAAGGTGCGTCTCAAACTAGTATTGCTTTAAAAAAAACAGAACATTTATATAACTAAACTAATCTATTTTATTTTACTTAAAGAGACAATTTTTTGAAGTTACAGATAGTTCCAGTTCCTTTAAAACACTTTTAAATTCTGAAATGTTTTTACGGACTCCCTATTTTTATAAACAAATCTTGTATAAAGTATTTTTTTTCTTTTTGGAAAGACAGAAATGTCATTTTTTTTTTGCCAATTGGAATAAATTATTTCCAGCTGTTTTTCCCGAGCCGTGCCTTGATGGTCAAATCATGATTTGAAATATCTAAGAATTTTAGCTCTCTATTCGATTTCAAGGGAAGAGGTTACAGAGGGAGATTATGAGACATCTTCCGTTCCCGAAGCTCTTTTTGATGCGGCATAACGGTAAGGATTGTTTGTAAAATATGTTTCGTGTAATAAGCTTGTAATCTTTTCCATTAAAAAGCGGGGGGGGGGGGTTCTCTCCACAAAATTACACTAGTGGGTAGCTTTCGTTAATTTTGTATTTTACTATTCTAAAGATGTCAAATTGCGGGAAACTTTCACCGTCTCACTACAATTTGAAATTTGAAAATTCGCAAGAGCTCTTTTCTAGAAATATTATTCTATGAAATCTGTAAATATTCCATGCAACAGGGGAAAGAAAACTGTTTACTCAAATAAGGAAAGTTGTTCGCAAATGGTACAAGAGACAGAAGGAAAGAGCAGTGATCTGGATCAATGATGAATAGATGAATTTAGGAGTATTATTTGGAAACTCAATTCCACGATATTCAATTACAACAAGAGTTTGATTAGCATAAAGTTTGTTTGCTATACTTGTATAGTTATAAGGATGGAATTTAGAGATTTTGTTGCTCGATCAGGTGTCATCTTTGTCGCTCGTTGGTCCGTCACAGAATCAGTTTCTTTTCATGCGACATCACAGCATAATATATTGTTCAACATTAATAAAGATGTGTGTGAGTATTGACGCTCTACACATCAGACAGTTTGAGCTGCCAGACGATATATACAGGGTGGCCATAATTAAACTGACAGTGCTCACAGTGTTCTGCAGCGCGTTCTATTTGCGAGAATGACGCCACATTTTGTAGGAAGATTAAACAAAAAGGAAGACAAACGATTCCGGAAAAAAAAGTTCCAAAAGTCACCATTAGGGGAATATGTGGCGCCGTGTAATAGAAAATAGAGTGTTAAGTAATGCAAATCAAATTAATGATCATTTCCTTATAATATAGAACCTGTTGTGATAAGTAATTTCTATTAAATTTAGCATAACACATTTTGAAGACACACACTTCACAGCAAAAAGTAGCTCACAATCATATGAAACTTAATCTGAATTTTACTTTTCTTCTACCTTTAAAATGATACTTTTTGAGACAATGTTCCTTTGAGCGATGATATGTAATAAGATTATTTTCCTGAACATTCCGGAAAATAATCTTGATTTCATCTTAAAAGAAACCGAAGTCAAAATTAGAACGAAGGGCGTAATTATTCAATTTAATGGCATTCTTAAATCTAAGGCAGGGGCTTAGCACAGCTCCTTATATAAGGAGATCTAGAAATCATTGATGGAGAGAAATTGATTTTCGAGATGACGGCCAGACCTCTCAAAGAAGCAAAGAATTAAAAACAATCCATTCCATTATATCTCTATTGTTACAGTTGACGAACAGAGCTTCTTGCTCTCTATCATCGGCGAAATTATATCAACTGAAAGAGCTGAATGAAGTAGAAACAAAGGAATTTCCCTTATGATGCAAATATCTATTATTTCGTCATGTTTTTCTGAAATCAATGAATGAAAGATATTAGCACGTCTATAGATCATGGTATCAAAACCAATTTTGTATTTATCACTTTAAAATATGTCCAGAAACTATATTGTGAGACCAATAAAGAAGTGTATAAATTCTCTGCCGAACGATCATGGTATTTTTTTATTTCTTTGTAATACAAATTGATTATTATATAATCTGAAATATTAATATTAATCTGAAAATCATTTCCTTTCATTGTTGGTGTCTTCATTGGAAACAGAGAAGTGCAGGATTTCTATGAATGGATATGAATGCAGCGACCCTTCATTTCGGAGATGAATTGGTCTACAAAAACTAAGCTTCTGGATCATCCAAGAATTATGGATCTCTTCCAGGAACTGAGATCCATATATGATATTGGAAAATTATATATAAACACCACATCTTGTTGTAAGGCAATAAATGCAAGACTCACGTGAGAATTAATTCTATCTTTAAAGTGTGGAATTCATTAAGAACTAATGACGTTGAGAGCTGTTTATTATACTAAGAATCAATTAAAAATTTGAATTCACCAAATGAATTTTGAATTCCTATAAATGATGTTTTCTGTTTACACCTCAACTGTGTTTTTATTACTGCGTTGTATATTTTATCTTAAAGTAAAGCACCGCTTCATATTATTCTAATTATTGCACAAAATTCGCCATACTATCACAGGGCAACTTCTGTTGTAATATTTTTTTAAAAATTCAAATATCATGAAATGTTATTATTTTAGTGCCTTTCACACAAAGATGAGCCCTATAACGACGTTAACATTTTTTTTTTTTTTTGTATACGTTTGAAATTATCAAATCTCGTTTAAGAACAGTAAAAATTTCGAGAATTGTTCCCTATCGAATTTTCAATTTTCATATTTTTTGAAGATATCCTATGAAAAGATTTATCTTGAAAGGACAGCTTTTCTTTTACCTTAGAATTAAGAAAAAAATATTTCCAATGATGCCAGTTTTTTTTTTTTTTTGCCATGCTATTATTTTTCTGACGTCTATAGCTTTTAAAAATTATTTTTAAATGCATTCGTTAACGTTTTCAGGCAAGAAGAAATATTTAACATTTTAAGTGAGACGAGTGGCTACAGATCAGTAAAAAAATACTATAGTGGTTAGCATCTAGTGTTTACTCGCCCTATCTGTAGATCAAATAGTGGTTAAACAAAAAATAGTCAATAGTCCTTCGGATACAACTGGTAACATACTTGCATCGGTGTTCCCGAGATTCATCGCATAGTGAATAAGTACATGTGTTCAGAAACAGTCTCTTTTCCCGTTGAAGAGTTGGACACAAAACTGAATAAAGCTCCACCATTTTACATAAGGATTTAATCGTTTTGGATTCGGGGCCCTACCGATTAGTTACCCGAAGAAGAAGCGGTGCTTCGTAACGAACGGCAACTTTATTAACACGAAGAAACGAATACACAGACGCAACACACAGCAGCACACTACAAGAAACAGTAGCCCTCAAGTAGAAATGGGCAGTGATAACAACCACAGCATACCAAGTGGCCGGACCGAATTCAGCGGGAGGAGGGAATCTACGTAGAGATACTCTGCGGTTTCACCCGACGTCTATAATTCTCCGGCGTCTCCTCGCATTAGCTGTATCCAAGCCGACACTACTACACGACTGGCTACTCCTTACAGCAATATCCAATAAGATGACTGCTGGAAGTGGCATTATAAATTAATAAATTAAAAGAATGTCATATGTTAGGCAAATAAGTTGTATGAGGGCTCAAAGCAATTATTCTAGATTGTATTCCTTTATATTTTCCAGTAAAGTTGCTGTCATTGACGTATGTCCACTACAATCTGTAATATGTGCAATAAATCTAGCTCATTTAATATTTTCAATAGACCTTTTGCTAGTCCTTCTTCATCACATAATTGCTTCAATAAATTCTATTAATTACTCATCTATAGTTCATCTTTTCTCTTAAAATTTCTAGGCCTAATAAAGTCTGAAGTTTGTTTTATATGAGAAAAATTAGAAGAATCCATTTGGATACCGTAATATGTGGCTAATCCGTCTTTAATTTCGTTAAGAACATTTCCAAACGCAAGGAATAATTTATTCTTTTGGTGTATGTGCAAAATTATACGCAATCCTATTTTTTTAAAATTCTATTTATATGATTCATGACAACAGAATAGCATTTACTTAATAATTTGATAAACTTTTAAAAAATTCAATTTTTAATCGTTCTTATCATATCACGTTTCCTCAAAGTGGAATATTATTACATCTTAAAAATAGAATCCCATCTACACTATAGAAGAATCAAATCAATTACTATTTCAGCTCTTTGAAGTAATAATTTAAGTCATTCCATTTTATTATTTGCATTAACTTGATTTATTTTATCAAAACGTAACATAAATCTATCTAATAAATTTAACATAATCTAGAACATAAATCTACTCGTTTCAGTAACTCTTCCCAAATAATGAATGAATTAAGAGAACGCTCATGGTCTTGAATTATAGTTGATAGCTTTCCCCAGATATTATAAACACCTATCAATCATGTAGATTTTTCATTTCATCTGGAGATAATACACAACTGAAACAAAGTACCAGCTTACCTAGTCCTGCGTTTTATAATGAATCAGTCAGCTGAGAAGTTGCTTTTCACAAATTTGCACTTAAAAAATGTAGTGAATGGTAGAAAATTATTTAGCTTCAGCCTTCTTAACAAAAACTCTCTTGTGTTGACTGGTCAGTTTTTAACACAAAATATCTTTTAACTAATCATTCATAATGCCTGGTCATGAACCTGAATTATCTAAATGTAATTGATTGCATCTGTTATCGGCATTACTTTTTGATTCAATCATATTAGTATAAAAATATAATTCTTCAAAGATTATCAAAGCTTCTACATTTTTATTGCAAAATTGCGTAATTTGAGTGGAACTTTCTTTGCCAGTTGAAGCTTGAATTATAACTTCTGAAGTCGAAGCAATTTAATTACCAAAATTATTTCATCGGGGGAAAAATAACAGGTCTACTCATGACTTTTTGAAATATAGCTTTTCTTGTTTTTTCCCTTCTGCTAATTTTCTTTTTTGAACCAGTGTCTTAACACCCAGAGAGATATTTCTTCGGCATGTACATGATTAGATTTAACAATATTAAACCTTTTAAATAATGAATTATGGAATTAATATATGCTATTTAATTTAATAGGTGAGATATGTGACATTACTTTATGCTTATAATATGTTGCACGCCAGCTCTCTGGCACAGAAGTAGCGCGTCTTCCTCTTGTTCTGGGGGTCCCGGCTTCCAGTCCCAGTTCGGGCATGGCTATTCTTCTGTGCAAGCGAAAAAAAGGGGCTGTGCAAGCGAATGTGATGAGTGTGTGGCTAAAACGTACTCTTGACCCTAGTTGGCACTACTTCAAAAAAAAAAAAAAAAAAAACAAGAGACGCTCATTCGGCTTAAATTTACTGATGTATCATCAACTGGGCTTGTTCAATGGCAAGTGCCATAAGTAACAACAAAAACATATGTTGCACACTTGCACTGAACTGTAATTTATTTGTGAACGTATATTTCATGCTCCATCGAGTTTTCCAATAACATTTCGTGCTGTCCCTCTATTACTGTCAAAACATTATTTTAGTTCTTGATCAAGTTGGGGCCCCTCAATCTCGGGCCCTTGGTGCATAACATCCACAGCACCCACCAAATGGCCGGCTCTGCTCGCAGGAACAGGGTATACGTGAAAATTTAAAATTCGTAATTCATCTGAGCCTTTATTGACCCAAATAAAATAAAATGTAGTTATTTATTTCATTTAGACGCTTTTAACTGTACTAAAAATTTAGGTCTATTACTAAAGATCTATAAATGAGATGTTGTTTCTGAATTTCAAGGGATATCATATATTTATTAAACCACGATTGCATCAATAAAGCTAAGTTATTGAATTAATAATACAGGTATTGTGAACTATCACAGAAAACTTTATCTTTATTATTATTATTTAGAAAATATCAGATTTGTTAATTATTTCATTTGCTACTGATGAAGATGATTCCCATTACAGCTGAAAATTACTTTTTTCTAGATTTAATTTGCTGCAGTAATTAACTAATTTTTTCTTTAGAACTTCTGTCAACGTGATGATAATATGCTAAATAAACATAATTTTTTCCCTTAGCTTTTGCAGATAAAAGTTTATTTTTATTTTTCACGAAACAAACTGTTAAAAAATATAACAAAATTATTTTTTTACAAAAATCATTAAAAATAGATATTTAATTTACAGATAAAAACATTATTATCAATGAAAACATTTTTTTAAATCTTCAGTATAATATAAAAATCAATTTGGGACTGTAATATTTTCGTCGGTTATAACGATAAGACACCAAAATTTTGATTGGTTTCTAATTAATTAGAATCTCAATTATAAATTTAAAAAATCCCTCAGAGGCCCACATTTTTAACCTCTGTACCATTTTGGCCGGGGCTACTGGTGAGTCGCGCCAAAACAAACTCAGGTCTTGGAGAAATAAAAATCTATTTATTTCCAGCTATAATACACATATATTTTACACAGATACACCTTCTTGATTTAGTATTTTACAAACACATAGGTAATTCAGTTCAGAGTTCCACTTGGGAAAGGTGCTGTGTTCAGAAGTAAAGGAGTCTCTCTCGGAGATGAAGAGATATGATGGAGTTCTTGAAATTCCCGCAAGATTCAGCCTGAGGTTCGGGATTCTCTACTCATCGATTAACCTACTGGAATTTCCGGAACGTAAGGGGATGAAATGGCTGGAAGAGCAACTCAGAAGACAAGCTGTTTAATTAATTGGAGGTTTCCCAAAGCTCGGATGAGCTTTCACACTTCAGACGGGACTCCGAGTGGTCTAAAAGTTCCGATGAACTTCAAGTGGGCTCAGCTACAGGGCGCGGCTGCCTACGTCAATCCAAATTCTCTCCTGAGAATTCTACACAGAATTCCTAGCTGAATTCTAGCTCCAATCACTACCTCTCGCTTCGTCAGTCACCTTCTTCTTAATTGGCTCTTCAGTCCACTTCCTTCGTCGCTTCTTCAGTCGGCTTCCTTTCTCATCTCGTTCGTCCCCTTTTATTTGGGGACGAACGAGATGTGAAAGGAAGCATAATCCGGCGTTCGATGGCAAATTACCAATCAGGATAGTTCCCAACTTTCATTGGATCTTTTGACCTAAGTTATCTTTCCAATCACAAGAGAGGGGAAAACAGCGATTAGCAAAGAGATTTGTCGTCTCTGTGGCATTTTATTTATTCTTCTCAGAAGTACTTATTCTTATTTATTTTATTTATTCTTCTCTAGAAGAAAGGAATGCCATCTGCCGTTTGTCTCCATTGAGTCGGCTTGAATGGCGGGTGTCTCTTATGTATTGACATGGACACATCTGGTTTTTTCCCCTCGATGTTGTTCCAAACACATGTCCAGTTCAGTGGAGACCTCACAAGTCGCTCAGACAAATCTGAATTTAGCTTGACCGTGGTACTTTGCTTTGAACAACAGATGTCTGCATTCTTTGCATTTTACAAATTTCTTCGCTATTGGTTACTTCACCAATTACAAAGGGTAATTTTCCCGTGGGAATGTCGTTCGTTATATTCCTACTGTCGCTTATCTGTCGTCACACCTCCAAGCTAAACGTATGACAAACTTAACAGCTGTTGTCGAACGATCTGGCCTGTAGAGCGCCAACACACACACACATTAAGCTTTATTATAAGTATAGATTTGTAGATTCAAGTTAAATACAATTTAATTGTCTACTGCATTTAAACCATTTTACTACATGTATTTTTATTATTAAAGCTTTAGAAAATAGCCGTTGGTCCTTGAATTGAAAGGATATATACTAAATCATTTTACCTTAAGTAAAACTGACTTATTGAATTTATAATATAAATATTGCAAAAGATCATTAGAATCTTTTCTTTGTTATAAACTTTTTATAAAATATCCTTTTTCTACTCATTTAATATCACACAGATATGTGATGAAAATTAAAATTTTTTTATATGTTTAATTAGCAATAACGATTGATTTATTTTTTAGTTTCAGCTTTTGTCAATAGATGGCAACACGTTGACAAAAGCTAATAATTAGAGTTTTTTTTTTCTCTTACAAGTGTAACGTACTTGTGCAAGCGAAATTTAATTTTATTTTGTACGGAATAAGTTGTTAAAAAATTTAATTAAATTATTTTTTTAAAAAAATCATTAAAAATAAATATTTATTTTGTTGGCATTGGAAATTTATTTTTTTACATTAGTATCATTTAAAAGATAATTTTTTAATCTTCAATATGAAGTAAAAATCCATTTTGTGTTGAAATAGTTTCAAATTTTATTGCGAATTAGTGAAAAAATACCAACATTTTGCTAGATTTTTAACTAATTATAATTCTTATTAAAAATTCGAAAAAATGGCTACGAGGTGCACATTCCTACCTTCAAGGTATGTATACGAAAATTTGGTAGCTGTTGGTTAAAACGGACTGACCTATAGAGCGCAACACACCAACACCTCCTAAAGTACAAAGCTCCAGCGCTGACTGGAATGACGCGCGATGAGTCACAGGAAGCAGCCTCACGAATAGCAGGTGTCTGCGAGTTACAGATGCGTAGAATGCATACAAAACATTGGAAGAGGGTTGCTCTCTTCTTTACTTCTTTCAGAAAACAACGCCAGTGCATTTTTCATAGATAGATATTTTTCCAATGATATAATGCCTTTCCACTGTTCAGTCTTCAGACTTCCGTGGAGACTCATTTGAGGCGCCTGGAGGCTTTGTTCTTAAGGAGGTGTTGAACACACACACACACATTGAGCTTTATTATAAGTATAGAATATAGATAACTCTTTGTTTTAATTTGTTCAGAATATGAAAGAAAGAAACATCCTGCAATTTTAATAATTTCAGCACATTAGTTATTTTTCAAAACAAATAAGCTGTTATAACTGTCTCTCACCTTAGACACTTAACACCACAATATTTTAAAAAATATTTTTTCCTTTAGAAATCTCTTATTATTTAAAATTAAAAAGACATCTGCTTTATTTTTCGTATTTGGCACGGTGACTGAATACCAAAGGATTATTGGTATCAAAGGGGCTAAAACACCATAAGAAACTTTATGGTAAAGTTCCAATTTATTTCTTTACATTACAATAAAAAATAAACTTCTAAAGAGTTAGTTTATTGGAAAAAACTTTTAATTAAAATAAATAATTTTAATGCTTTAATTTTTTCGGCTAAGAGAAGTTTAGTTATTTTAAAGTCCCTTTTTATAAAAATTGTTCTGAACACCATACCAGAGGGAGGATGTTTGGCCGCGACGGATATGAAATGCTCCACATAAACTTACACAAAGGTTCTTCGACAGAATCAGGACTTAAATTTTAAACCCTCCGGTTCCGAAGCCGTGATCATATCACCAAGCCACCGCGGCTTAGGAGAAACACTCATTACACTTAAAATTAATATTATACCAAAAACGCAGAAGTTTTAATAAACGAAACTGTTTTCTTTACCACATTACCAATCACTGTAAAAAATCACTGTACAAATTATTTATATTGTTACGAAAGAAAATCCGGCTGGTTCGCTTTTATACAGTGGGTGTATGTGTGGGAAGACACAATCAGCAGGCCTCGGAAGAAAATAATCAACATTTATTCA
Source organism: Argiope argentata (assembly GCA_026289955.1). Lineage (NCBI taxonomy): Eukaryota > Metazoa > Arthropoda > Arachnida > Araneae > Araneidae > Argiope > Argiope argentata. The sequence goes on from JAOUZG010048444.1 coordinate 24,067, forward strand.
CACAAAGAAGATATTAACACAAAAACGACAAATATATATAGCCTAAATGAACACACGAGATGACAGCACTGTGCAGCACACTACAGCAGACAGTAGCCCACACGTAGTAATCGTCCGCAGATCTCAAAGCACAGACAGAATCCAGCAGGAGAGGGATTCTTCGCTCTCCGGTCTTTCCGGACGGCTGAACTTATACTATACGTCGTTGCTTCCACAGTACTCACGATTCGACATACGGCAGTTCAGCACTGGCTTGAACTACAAACACAAAGTTGGCACTTTGCCGTTGCTTCGCTGTACTCTCGAAGACTCGTGACTGGTCTTCTACTCCAAGTTTGCTTCCGCCTCATTTCAATTCTCACACACCTAGAGATGCATAATCCACCTTTTTTTGAGTAACAAATAATTTTACTATTGCTATTTTTCAATATTTGTTCCCAATATCTGTTATTTCAATCATATTATTAATTAAAAATTATTAATTATTATTAAATTTAAAATTTATTAATTATAATTAATATTTAATTTAATAAAGTAAGAAACACGTTAATTTATCTATTTCAACTTAGTTTTTCTTAAATTTTTTTCAATACTATTTATTTAATTTATTTATTAGAGTAAAGAATTTTCTGAAAAAGTTAAATGAAAAATAAATGTTATTTTTTTAAAAATTATTTCTAAATTCTACCGATAGATGGCACCAGCGAAGTGCATAAACAAATTACCATTGTTGAGGTCACGTGTGACCGTTCAGAGACGGTACGACTCACGTCACAGGCAATACAATGATCATAGAGTAGCAGATTGTCGAATGCGAATAGTGGAAAGTCAAGGTCGCAACAATTGAGGGGAGGGGTGACTAATCACATTACAGTGAAATTATCGGAAAGTGAGAAGTCACTGCTCCGATAGATTTCAGTGATATGCAATTCAGTGTTACGATTATTCCAAGAATTACCAGTTCGGTCACTTTTCAGTCCATTCTCATATTTCTCCTTTTATCTTTATTCCCGTTAAGGCTATGGAACCTTGAGAACACAAGGGAAGAATGCTTTGTATTTCCAGGATTTCCTTTCCTCCCCCTGGAGGGTCGGGGATTACCCGATACCCTTCTTTTCTTTCAGAGCTGTCTGCTCGGGCCGTTTTGAGATAACATATTGTCAATACAGGGAGTTGTAACAATTTGCTATTTTTGGTTGAAAGGAATCCACTATTTTTTTCATTTCTCTTTCATTTACAGCACATTTGCCTATAGCCAAATTTAAGATTTTACATTAATATTGTACATAAAATTGAAATCGACTGGTTCCTTCAATGTCTTTTTGGCCCATTCATTAAAAAATAAACTCATAAAAAATACATTTTATTATTCAATACATTTTTCAGTGCTTGAGGGTAAAGTTATCATTACTGAAGTGTCAACACAATATTGCGAATAATTTACTTGAATTTCAAATTGCAGTTTTTGATAATTCTATCTCATTTTTTGCTTTTTTGACAACGAAGCATTGTCTTGTGTTTATCATGAGGTTTCATGGTGCATTAACAAGAGAATGATTAATTGTCTATTAAAATGCTTTAAGTTGGTTATTATTTACGCATTATGCAATAAAAAGATCTTATATTCATTTTTGTTACACATATTTTGAAAAAAAAAAGCTTTCGTGTAAATATTTCTCATACCAAATGCATAGTTCAATGGATGTACTTTCAAAGATCGTTGTAAAAGAAATCATTCCTTTATTGTATAGAATTAGAAATAGTCATTAGATGAATTGATTATTCTAAGCATAACTAATTTTATATTCATTTTATCGGTGTTTTATATTTTTTAAAAAAATTTTGAAAAATATATATAACAACTTTTTTTTCTAAAATGTCTGTTTTAAATATAATTTTAAAGAATGGATGACATAATATATTTATCCATTACTCTGAAAAAAAAAAAGAGATTCTTTTAAAATTAAATGTTTCCCATTTCCAACATAGTTTGATATTTGGTACATTGTTTACTACATTTAAGTGTCATAAATTTAGTAAAGATATTGCTTTCCCCTTCGGGACAATAGAGGAAAATTAATTCCACCCACCTGGAAAGAGCGTCACTGTTGCTTATTTCATCGTATTTTCGCTTTGTGATCATTCTTTTTTTCTATTTCTAAGAACTATTAAAATTACCTTATGATTTCAAAACGCAGCAATTCTGTGTGGGAATAGGAAATTGTTTTTCAATTGTTATGTATAACATTGCATAAAACTTGCTTAAAAAATATATTTATAATTTTTGCTTTGATGAGGTTCTAGCTGTTATAAATTAAACGTGTCCGATCTTTTGAACTTTTCTAAAAAAAATTCAAACTTATTAAAATATTTTTTATTTCATATAATGGTAAAATTATTTCTCAAAATTAGGGGGGAAGATTTATTTCCTGAAAAAAAAATGTATATGCAGAATTTTTATATGGGGTGAATTTATTTCTTGTTCTGCTATTAATTTGTGTTTGTATTTCTAAGAATATCTAATACTGGTTTAATTTCAAAGTATCGAAAAAATAGTACTGTTAAAATATTTTATAACCATTAATGAATTGAAATCTTGTTCATTTATTCTGTCATTACTTAGTATTCCCGACATATTATATTTTTCCATAGTAATATGTCGAGAATACTAAGTTTGCTTCCCGTAACCTCCAAAAAAATAAAATTTTTAATCAATTAATTTTTTTTCCTTAATAGTTTTATTCTACTACACTATTCTGCAAGTTTACCATAGAAGCGCTTGGAGTTTTAACTTTTTTACAATTTTTCTATGAATTAAATTTTCTACTACATTGTCATTAAGTGAATATATAACCGTTTGTCTTCAATAACTACCACGGCTAGCTTTTAACAT
>JAOUZG010048459.1:0-12525 GCA_026289955.1 Argiope argentata
TAATGAAATACTTTTATTCATCCAATCAAGTTGAAATAATTTTTTTTAAACTTATAGTGGACGACATTTGATGTTAATACAGTTTTCTCAAATAATAATTGATTAATTTTTTATTTATTAATTAAAATATCACCAAAATCTCCATTTTCCAGTCTCCGAATAAGTAACGAGTTTTTTTTCCCCATACTAATAAGGTTCGGCCTAACATGTTTTCAGCAGATTATTTTAAACGACTTTGTTTATTTTCGTAATGTTTAATGCATTTAAAATTAGACATAGAACATTTATTGGTTTCATCGATTCATTTTGAACTACTTTCAAATTAAAATAATAGCGAATAAATAAATTAGAAGTTTCTAATCTATATTGCATTACCCAACTGGTGCGTGCAATTGACTTTGAATCTTCAATTGGCGTTGAAAATTCAATGCTATTTAATTTTTTGATCAATTATTTATAGTAATTGTAATTATCAGGTCAGGATAGCCTGGTTGGTAAGCATTGGTTTTGCATCCCTTGGACTTGCAACTTCGAACCCACTATCCGAAGACTTTCTGTATGTGTGTGTGTGTGGTGGATGTTACATCTGCCTTGGTCACAAAGTCCTCTATGTCGAAAGTGATATCACTGTGCGTACTGGAGCAGAGGTGATCTTTCTCTGTTCTAGATCTAAATTTCGATGTGTGGATGAATTAATGCAGTCCGTCCTATAAAAATTGTTTTTGACGTGTGTAAGCTAGAAGCAGATTTATGCCCTCAGGTGCTCAAGGGCCCATACCCTCAGAAGCTATTGCACCCTCCTGACGTTGTAAAGCTAAACACGAGAACAACAGCAACAATTAATTATTTAATAAAAAGTAACTAAAATAGAATTTTAATCTCAAGGAGACACCAGGGCCGTGATTGCCTGGTTGGTTGGGCGATGGATTCGTATCCATTGGGCTGCGAGTTCGAAACCGCCAGTTGCAGACTCTCTATGTTGGTGCGTGACCACCATCTGCTTCTTAAATTAGAAAGGTGAAAAAAAAAGAAAGAAGCGTATAAATAGCAACAAACAAAAATAATATTCCAACACCATATATAGAAAGCAAAATGAAAAATTGCGTGGATATTCAGTTTCTATTTTGCTTTTGATATTGTGATTCTATCATATTTGTATATATATTTATGCTACTTGTAATTATTTAATAATAGGTAACTAAAATTAAAATTTTCTTTTTTGGTCTAAGTAGGAATTGATTTTAAAAAAATTGTTTTTTATATTGCTTGTTTATATTCTTTTTTCTCTGAGTGAACATGAATACCGAGCTTCTACAACTTGCGAATGACTTTGCTTTAAAAATTTTGGAGATAAACTTTACAAAAACAAGCTCTGTAATGCTTGAAGTAAATAATTTACTGAAAGGAATATCATGAATTGTGATGCTTAAAATAGTTAAATGAATATTATAGTAAGACATATCTATAGTACATAAAGTTTTAATTAATCTGATTTATGTTTTTAAATGATTCTGGTAAGACATATTTTTAAAAAAAATCAAGTTCTTTCTGTTATATATATAATAAACTGACAGTAGAAAGCGTAAAAAAATTTGTACTTGAGGTGGATTTCGCTTAATGATTCCTCTATGAGCCGCCTATACTACAGTCATAAGATTATAACTTCAATTCTTTTGTTCGGTTTCTGTACTTCCATAGCGATAATTAAGGTTACTGAATTTGTGCATTTTGTTCTTGTTGATACATGACGTACATCTTTTTAAAAATATTTTCATTATATTACTTATTTTGAATTTGATTGTGGAATTTTATCTATCTTTATCCTTATTGTGAAGATATAGAAATAAGGCAACAATAGGCACCGCACCGAAAATATTAAAAAATTATTACTATTTTCTTTTATTAATATGGTTGTTATCTAATTACGTAAATTTTATGAAGTATAATGCATTTTCCTGTATTAAATCCAATATCCTACACAATTATGCAAAATATTTCAACTCATTGTTACTTCTTTTGGTAGTGATTAAAGAAGTATAGTATTTTTTTTTCCTTCGGGTAAAATGGCTAGTCTCGAGAAAAACGTCAGCCCAAACTCATGGCGACACGGGTGGCATTTGATTCCGTATAGGGTGAAAGGAGCCTTAGGGCCACGCGGAGTTTCTTTTTCAAGTCTGATTCTTATCGTTATCGGTGCTCTTTCTTCTTATTTGAATTGTCTATTCAACCAACCATCCCAATTTTCAACTTACTGTTCACCGATGTAACCCCTTTTCACATCTATTGTAACCTCTCTTATAAAAGACCAGTCAAATAGCTACGGCTACCATTTTCTCCTCAACTTTCAAACTTGTTAAGAAGTGTGCTTTTTCTCTTGCGTTAAAAATGGATAGCGACTCTGAAACAGAACTTTTAATCGAAACGGAAAGCTCGGAAGAAGAGTTTACCTCTTCCGAAAGTGAATCCGATGATGATTCTCTAGATAGTGCCAGAGATTGGTGTCGAGTTGATCCTACTCTTCCTCAGCCGTGTCCTCCTAAATTTCCATTTACTGGAAATCCAGGAATAAAAGCTTCTATCGGAGATTCTGATGATCCCTTAGATTATTTCAGCCTTTTTTTTGATGAAGAACTTTTCTCTTATATAGTCACAGAAACGAACAGATATGCTGAATCGTATTTAGCGAATGTGGAACTTACACCTTCTTCTAGAGTTCTGAAATGGAATGTGACAAATATTCCAGAGATGAAGAGATTTCTATCCCTTTTGTTGTTGCAAGGAATAGTTCAAAAGCCAGTGGAGAAGTGGTTTTGGTCGAAAAGGACAATTTTATCTACGCCATTTTTTGGAAAAATTATGAGCGAGATGAAATATGGACTCTTAATGAAATTCCTACATTTTGAGAACAATGATGCTTTTGACGAAAAACTTCATCCGAACCCAAAACTACGGAAAATTGCTGAACTACACGATATGATTATAAAAAGATTCAAATCTATTTATGTACCTAAATCGGATATATCTGTGGACGAATCTTTAATAGCTTATAAAGGTCGTTTGAGTTGGAAGCAATTTATACCAAATAAACGCGCTCGTTTCGGAATAAAATTATTTCAGTTGTGCGAATCCGAAAGCGGTTATATTTGGAACTCCTTCATATATACAGGAAAAGGCACCATCTTCCATGGTGACTACAATGATTATGGTCTTTCCACCAAAAGTGTGATGACTCTTCTTCACGAGTTAAAAGGTAAAGGATACTGTTTATCAACAGATAATTACTATACCTCGCCAGAATTGGCAGAACTGTTGATACAAAGCAAAACAGATATTTGTGGAACTCTAAGATCCAACCGAAAAGGTTTACCCACAGCTTTCAAAAACTTATCTGTAAAGAAAGGAGAAGTTGTTGGTTTTCAAAAAGGTAAGATGTGTGTACTGAAATGGAAGGACAAAAAACCCCTTCTCATGCTAAGTACTTACCATAATACTGAAATGACGGAAGTAAAATCTATGAAGAGAAATCCGGACGTAAAGATAAAACCTAAGGCCGTGGTATTTTACAATTATTCAATGGGTGGTGTGGATAGATCAGACCAATGTCTATCCTACTACCCTGTTGTCAGAAGTCAACAGAAAAAATACTACAAGAAGATTTTTCGTCATTTATTAAATCAAATCGTATGGAATTCTTTCGTGATTTTTAAAAAGAACAGCGGGACATTAAATCATGTTGGTTTTCGAATGAAATTAATCGAACGATTAATCGAAGATGGGGGTAGTGATCCTGATATTCACAATTTTGTCACCCCTAAAGGATCTGAAAATGTAGCCCGTTTTGTTGGGCGACATTTTCCTTCATATGTGCAAAAAGATAGTTTTATAAAAAGAAAATCAGTGCGAAAATGTGTAGTATGCTGTCTTCAAAAAAACGACAATGGAAAGCGCATTCGCAGAGAGACACGATTTGAATGCAAAGATTGCGATGTTGGTTTGTGTGCAGCTCCATGTTTTGAAAGGTATCACACTGTGTCTCTGTTATAAATAGTGCAATACCTTTTACAACAGCTTGATATTAAAAGAAGCATGCAAATATAAGATTTTTGATATTTGTAATTATATGTTTTTCTTTATATTTTCATTTTATAATAATATGTTTAATGTGCTACATTTCTTATAGTAATCCAGAAAAAATATTCCATGTTGTTAAAGATAGACTCTAAAATTGTTATTACTGCTTACGTTGCTACTTCCAAATTAAAAGGTGAATTAAGTTGTTTTTTCCCACATCAAAATGTTTCACATCTACAATATTCATTAGTTAATGTATGCAAGAACAAGATGCATTCTTATTAGTATATTGTGTGTTGTTTCAGGGACTATTAGTGTAATATAACAGCAATGTGACCACAATTAACAGTATTTAGATTTAAATTTTTATAATGATTATTTAGATTTAATTTTTTATAATGATTATTTAGATTTAATTTTTTACAATGATTATATAGATTTAATTTTTTACAATGATTATTTAGATTTAATTTTTTGTAATGATTATTTAGTGTAAATTTTTGTAATTATTTACGTATTGGGAAATATTATGTTATTATGTAATGTCAATCTTTGTGATTTTTAAAAGAATTTTTGAGATTGTTAAACATTATAAATTATTTGATTGTACTAGCTCATGGCTAACATTTAAAGTTGTTCCCTTAATAAATAATGTACAAAAATTGGTTTTCATCCACTTCCTTAGTATGCATAAAATGTTTTTTTTTTTCAGTTTCAGTTCATAATTTAAAAATTAAACTCTATATTATTTAATGCTCATTTATAATTCCTTTTCTGATGCCATGGGAAATAAGGTTATGTGGATTTCTCTGTAAATAGAAATAGTTTACTTCTTAATTTCCATAAAAAAGAAGTCACTATAAATTTAACTTTTATCATATACGACTTAACAGCATTGAAAATTGTCTTTCATCAAGATTGAAAGAAAAAAAAAAGATCAAATGCATGCATTTTACTCAACAAAATTCTGCATACATCACTGTATAATTTATTCATCTATATTACTAAGCACTAATTTTTCTCTTAAGCCGAGACAAAAAAAAATTAAGTAACAATAACAGAGCTTCTGTATTTTCTAAAATTAATTAGTTACATGAAATGTCAGTTATTTTTTTAGGATGACATGAATTTAAAACTGAGTTAAATTTGTGTGGATTGAAATATCTCTACATAAAGTTTCCATGTATGATCAATTCTAATTCCTTAAAAGAGACCTAATTTGTTTTAGCTGTTGGGAATATAAAATTTTACTATATATCTCAATTCGACTTCTTTAATTTAATTTCAATAAAGAAAAAAAATCCACTTGAGATGCTTTGACAGATACAAAAGAGAAAAAAACCCCATAAATTAATGAATTAGCTTACAAATTTGAATCTCGTTGTTTATTAAAGGCTTTTTTTAATTAGCATTTAATTTGATAAGTTTGGGGTATTAAGTCAATGCTATTATTAACTTTTGTCAAAAAGTATGATTACAATTTAAAATGAACTTTTGATAAAACTGTGACGTAATGTTTTAAAACTGAGCATATTGTGTAAATATAAAATTTCTATAATCTGAATTCTTTTTTCCCAAAGCAAATTCTCCCAAAGAGTAATTGTTTAATTGTAATAAAAGATAACTTCATACTTACTGAACAAATGTATATTAATAAGTAATTTCTTCTAATATTGAGTTCATTTATTTACTAAATGCCAGCTTTAGATTTATTTTGAATTTCTCTGAACAATGATGTCATAAATCCGCATAACACTTATGACATAAATCTTCATAAAACAGATGTCAACACAAATACCATAATATTGATTTATTGAAGAAAAAGAACAGAAGATGAAAAATATTATATAATTTCCCAGGAAAGTTAACTATCATAAGATATTTTAGAATACGGTTTATTGTGGTACTATAAAAATAATAAGGGTTTGTCGTGCGCGAAAGTTTCTTTAAGGAATTAAATATATATACATATATTTGTGCATTTCGAAACCAATTCAAGACTAATTAATGTCAATGATTCTGGATACAACAGGGCATATTTCTTTCATAATTGAAAGTAATGGCTTATACCAGTCATTACTTCTAAATAAGGAATCGATTACTTTTTATGGCAGTTTTCGAGAGTTTTCAAACTATGATGGCAAATACTTCTAAAATTTATACATCACAACTTCACTGAAATACTATTATCACTATATCTTCATTAAATCCATTTATTTATATAGTTTGATATGTTTACTATGTCTAAGGAGATAATCGGCAAAAGTAAAGACATCTTTTCGTATAAGCAATTAAAATTTCAAATACAGTTCTAAAACATTAAAATTTCTTAATTCATTTGTGGAATTGTTGAAGTTTCTACCAAAACAAGATGCTTATTCCTTTATTTCCTTCGACCTGAATAGTTATAAAAAAACTTTTCAATGATTGTTATCTTCACTATTAGCGATCATTAATAAGAGAAAGAAAATGGAAAGTTTCAAAGTTACACATGCGAACATATGTTTTACAAGTTTAATTTCATGTATTTAAAACATCAATTACTTTTCCACGGTCAATTTTATAAAAAAAATGTAAGTGCAACAGAAACTTTTGTGAATTACCTTGTTTGATAAAACTAGCAAATATAGCAATAAATAATTAGTGTTTTCTTTTACAGAATGGACGAAAATTAGAAGATGAATTTATGTCCATTGTATTTTTTTAAGAATATTAAACATTATAAACATATCGAAATTTATGAGGAATAAAATATTTCAGTATAATATTTTAAAAGAATCGTTTGTTTGCTTCCTCAAGCTGCCTATTATTATTTTTGAAGGTAGCAGTATCGTTGAACGTGCACGCAAATTAATGAGGGGGGGGGGGGAATCGCAAAAAATGTCGATAATTTTAATAAATTTCACAAACACTTTAAAATCACCAGAATATTCTATAATTTCAAAAATAAATTTTTAATACGGTTGCCAATTAATCTGCATTTACCTTGGTATATTTAACGACGTTTGAGCTTTATAATTTCATTATTTAAGGCATTTAAGAGCGAAAAGCCACAATTTTTCAATAAAAAATCATGATTAAAAACAATATTGAATTTTGATAAAATTGCTACGAGATATTTTAGAACCCGGATCATTAATACATAAGTAGCCAATTATGTTTCTAGAATTATATATATTTTCATATATTCAATCATATTGCTGATTTGTATTTCTTATTATAATAGAATATGATGCCCGTTCTTTTAAAAAAAATTTTATATATTGTTATTTATATGTATCTGATTAACTGAACTATCCGTGCTTAGTTACAATTCTAGACAAATGCTACAATATTGCAACTATTGATTGCTCTGTACAAAATAATTTATTTGGAATAATAATAAAAGGATATGAATACAATTTTAATCCTTCATTAATTGCTAATTTTGAAAATATATGTATAATAAGACCGAATGTATGATGAAAGATTCTGTACTTAATATATCCAGCAAAAATTAAGTGAAAACCTATCTGTTTATATTTACACTGTGTAACAGTTTAGAAAGTGCTATCAGCAATCGGGGTTAAAAAGCAACCTATGCACTATTCCCAGAAACACTCTGACGTTTGTAGCCGTACAAAATAAACGAAAGCAATAAAATTTGGCATGAATAGGTGGTAATATGCTGATACCCGAGGCTTGTTGACCTCCCATGAAGAAAAGGAGGGGAAGGAAGAAAACCCGTGAACGCTTCCTACACATCTCTGGTAGAAAACCGACACGCTTTCGCGACAGAAAACTAGTCCCGCTTCCTTCATTTTACAGGAGTTTCACACGTAGAATGGAAACGCTTAGAGGGTTAATATCATTAAGCTTGAAGTAAAATCAGAATTTAATTAATTTCCGAACTCTTGGCCAATCTTCCGTTATTTTTCCAACATTTTGGCGCAGATGATAAATTAAATTTCTCTAATCTCAAATTTCTGTAATGGGAAAATCTTGTATTTTCCCCAAACGTCGTTAAGTTGAGGAGGCATTGTAAATGTCACAGACAAACAATGCAGCGTCTCCAATTTTTGGAAAAGTTCGTTAACTCCCCTTGTTAATATAAGCCTAATAATTCAATTTATCCCTTTCAGCCGAGAGCGGTCTCGATAAAGGTAACTCAAATCCTTAATCCTCCGAGTCGCAGTCACGTAACTCCACTGCATTAACGTTCTCACTTATTCTGCTTCGCTAAATCACGGGGTAAGGTTGCTAATGCACAGCACCCTGAGCATAAACTGGCGCGGAATTCTATATTGGCGTCACCTTTATCATGCACGAGTCACTCCACCCCTTCCAGACGATTTTGAATATCCCGATATCACCTCAGCCTAGTGGGGTGGAAGAATTTTCCACACCAATTGCTTCTCGATTCCTGTGACTGCCGCATTAACCCGGGGAAGGGCAGGGAAGAGGCTTCGCAACAGTTCCTGTCTTCTCCACCCTCCGTGGGGGTGATGGGACGACCCTTATCGGGAAATCACACTTGATTAAATTCCTAAAGTCTTTGCTGGCGTTTGGAGAGTCTTTTGTGTCGTCAGCTCGTTGCCCAATCTTGCGACACCTGCTACAATGGCTTTCGGGGAAAGTTTAGACATCACACAGTCCATTTCGTATCACAAACGACCCATGCCGATCGCTGGGAAAGGTGATATCTTTTGGCCCGGGAATGCAAGCAGTGGTGTCCATGAATTAACTTCCAAGGATCCCAACTTCGTTTATTTAAAGAATCTTCTGAGTTAAAGTTTTAATTCAGTGGGACTTCTTAACTTCTTTTCAATGTGAAAATGGAAATGGGATGGCAAATTTGTATATGAATCAAATACTGAAAGATTAATCAGCTTCGTCCAAAATAGATTCAAATTTATTTTTGGTTCATTGTTTTTAGTTTTAATTCAGTATGACTTTTTCCATTCAATGGAAAAAATGGAAATAAGATGATAAAATGGCATACGGATAAAATATTGGCAGATTAATCAGCATCGACCAAAAAAGATTCAAATTTATTTTTGGTTCATTGTTATTGTTTTTAATTCAGTATGACTTCTTAACTTCCATTCATTGAGATAATGGAAATTAGATGACAAAATTGCATATGGATCAAAAACTGAAAGATTAATCAGCATCGTCCAAAATAGTTTCATGTTTATTTTTGGTTCATTGTTAGTAGTATTAATTCAATATGACTTCTTAACTTCCATTCAATGAGAAAATGGAAATAAGATGACAAAGTTGCATATGTATCAAAAACTGAAAGATTAAGCAGCATCGTTCAAAATCTATTCAAAATTATTTTTGGCTCTTAGCCAAAAAAAAATTAATTCAGCATGATTTGTTAACCTCTATTAAATGAAAATAAGACGCGAAAATTGCATATGAATAAAATATTAAAAATATTTATCAGTTTCGCTCAAAATGGTTTCAAATTTACTTTTGGTTCAATGCTAATACTTTTAATTCAATTTGAATTCTTAACTTCCTTTCAATGACAAAATATAAATGAAAATTGCATATGGATAAAGATTAATCAATATCATCCAAAATGGATTTAAAAAATTTATTTTTGGTTCATTGTTGTTAATTTTAATTCTGTATAACCTTAACTTCCATTCAATTAGAAATTGGAAATGAGGCACACAAAAAATACAAATATATAAAGTATTGAATCAGTTACGCCCAAAATGGATTCAAATTTATTTTTGGTTCATTGTTCTTAGTATTAATTCTGTATGATTTCTTAACTTCCATTCAATGAGAAAATGTATATGAGATGACAAAATTGTATAGGGATAAAATATTGAAAGATTAATCAGTTTCGTCCAAAATGGATTCATGTTTATTTTTTTTATTGTTATTAGTGTTAATTGATTATAACTTCTTAACTTCGATTTAATAAAAAAATGGAAATAAGATTCTAAAATTGCATGCTGATAAAAAGTTGAAAGATTAATAAGCAACGTCTAAAATGGGTTCAAATTTTTTGGTTCATTGATATTAGTTTTAATTTTGTGTGACTTCTTAACTTTCATTTAATGGGGAATGGAAAATGAGATGATAAAATTCCATATGGATGAAATATTGACAGATTAATCAGCATCGACCAAAAAAAGATTCTAATTTATTTTAACTGCATTGCTATTAGTTTTAATTCAGTTAACATTAATTACATTGCTGATTAATCTTTCATTTTGAAATATTAATGAGCTGAGTCAAAAATGGATTCAAGTTTATTTTTGGTTCATTATTGTTAATTTTGTTTATCTATTGATAGCAAATTTATTTTGATTTGGTATCCGTATTTTTAGTCTCCTCATGTAACGGATCCTAATGCCGTGGTTCTAAAGTGTGCACCCAAACACCATGGAGAATCTGATCTTCCTAACATAAATAATATGAAATTTTATTAATGTTTTAAAAATTATCTGAAAATTTATTTATGTTTCAAATCGGCGAGTCTACTCAACAATCTAACGAGTCTCTTGTCAAAAATTTAATATCTCGTCATTATTGTAAACCAATCCCATAGAAGTGATTCTGTGAGATAACACATTCATTAGAGATCATGCTAGAAAGTTTTGGGGAGACCTATCTTCAGTTTTCAAATAGAAACTTTCCTTCTTAACTAGCTTAAAATCCACGCAGATGCAACAAGTTATAAATGAAATAACAACATAGTTATTCTCATTAAGTATGAATTCAAATGATTTCTCCTTCAGAAAAATAAAGTTTCTAAAAATTCTTTCTTAAAATTTAAATCTGTCCTCAAAAGCAACCACTTTTGATTCAAAACGCTAACTATACGGAGATCGGGGCAAACAATCCGAAATTAAGAGAATAAGGGGGACCTCATTAACAGAGCGTACCTTCGTAGATTTCCGCTGAAGGATTTGAATGTCTTGATTCGTCTCTCTTTCTAAATGACATTTTCATTCTTTTGCCTAACGTCCTCCCCGGATTTGATTGCGGTTATGATTCCCGCGCTGTCTCCTCGGTGCCTCATAACCTGTGTCGAATGGAATGCCTTCATTTTCAGCCTAATTTCCCCTGAGCTTCTTTCTTATGGCTCCGCATAACTCTCGCGGAATTTAGTTACATTAGGTCATCTACATAACGGCCGGATTTTTACTCGCTTTTACGAGGTGACGCGATGGCAACGGGAAACCTCAAAAATTAAAATGTCAGGATTGTTTGGAATGTCATTCGTTTTATGTTGTCAGAACATTACGCGTCATAAAATTTTAGACTTTGTTATGGCATAAATGTGCCTCGGAATAATTGTTTTAGGTTTATTTTCTGTGTTCTATAGTGTCTTTATCGTCTGCGTTTATATCTATTCGGTTTGTTTTGTGTGGAAGGTTAGTTTTTCTCAGTTACTTTTTAATTTTAAAGAAAATTAGTTTTATCTAAGGGTTATTATGCGTTTTTTAAATGTGATTGTAAATAACTTTGTTATAGCTATTTGTTTTACATTGTGATACAGAGGGATTTATTTCCATTTTTAGAATTTAGTAAGGAATAAGTCTCGACAGAAATAACTTTATTCTTTTAATTTCACACTGTCATTATCGTATTCATTTGCATGTTTCGCTTTTTTGTGTTTATAGCAAATTAATTTTTGTTGATGTATCGGAATTAAAAAAAATGTTTACATGTTTCTGAGTTTTTTTTTCCTGCAGTCGAAAACAGATTTTTTTAACCCAAATTACCATATGTAAGGATAAATGTTATTTTCAGCTTTCCCGGCGTGGATATCTTTTTCAGATTTCCAACCTTTTGTTATTAATGTTACGGCATAAGCTCATTTTCTGGTTTGATTAAGTATAAATACCAATGCCTTATATAAATGTCATTCTTCATTTGTGAAAAGATTGAACCTTAAGAAATCAGTGCAGTCCATTTCTTTAGTTTATTCTCGGTTAATATTTTAAAATTTTCTCGCAGTTTTTCATATTTTTGCAAAGCAATATAAAGTTTGTTTATATCATATTAGATAACTGCTACGATTTCTTCAATTATATTAGAAATTCGAGGCCAAATATTGTTTGTCACATGAAATAATAAAATCCAGAAATTCTATTTTATTTTATTTTAGTTTTGGAGTAAAATATAACTATACAGTTACTGACAATTTCAAAGAAAATTTTTTGTTGGAACAATATATAGTTATGAAAAAATTATGTTATTCAATTCATTATTTAAATTTCGAAAGAAAAAGTTTTAAGTCAAAATCTAAAACTACTTTAATTAAGAAGATTTAGTCATTTAAAACAGCTCCCCACAGTCTAAATCTGTCTCCTTGAGACTTATATGGTCTCAGTGATTCTCCTTCACCTCGATTAAAAACTGCTTCAATGAAATTTAATTTTCTAACTGCCTTTTGCTCCAAAGATTATATATATATATATATATATATATATATATAATCTT
>JAOUZG010048464.1:0-61003 GCA_026289955.1 Argiope argentata
TTTTCTAATAAAGGTGCTGCTTTACCAGATTAATGAAGCTTTTGCAAGGTTGAGCACATCACAAATTCAAAGATTTGTATCTTCAGATTCGCGAACATAAGAGTCTGTGTTTCCCAGGATATTAAAACAAATCTCATTTTTCATGATGAATGAAACATAATTTTTCAAGCATCATTTTTTAATCGACTGAAATCAAACTTTGAACAGATCTACAATTTCATAAACAAAATCAAGCGCCAAGTTCAATTTATCTAAATCTTTGCTTTCTTGTTATCACGTTTGCATATCTGCGAATGTACAGGCTTTACAAGCCCTTAAACCCTGCGTGATTGTGCAATAATGTAAGATTATGTTTTATAAATATCTTTGCAATATATAATCGCATATATCTATGTAATCTCAATATACGGCGATATTTAAGAAAAGATAGAACTGAATATCTCTGAAATTATAAGACTCATTTATATTCTATGAGCAAATTATATACACCAAATTAATTATTAAATATTATTTAATGGATTTCCATCCGAACCTGAAATGATATTAAATGATGACTGACTCACAATTGTACAAAATGCCATATGCAACATTCCCTAATTATTTGAAATATACATGGTACATTTTTGGAAAATACAGCAGATTCAATTAAACTGAATTAGATATTTTAAGACATAATCAGAGGACGGATATTTACGAAATCCGAAATTTAACTAATGGTAAAATGTTGAGTTATGAAAATATAAAAATAAATTATTGTCATCGATTGTATGCAAATATACAAAATTTATATAGATAAATCAAAAACTTGGCATTTCAGGAATCCAGCTCAGATTTCTCTTAATAAAATTATGAAATAAATTAAGTTAAACTAAAGTGTGAAGAAATACAAAATATATGTACATGAATGAGGTTTAACTGTGATTTTTCGCTTGATAGCTTGTTGTTGTTGTTGTTTATAATGGCACTTGCTATTTGGACAAGCTCGCTTCAAGGCTACACATTCACACACTTTACAGATAAAACACAGAACAACCATGTTCGAACCGGGAATTGAACCCGAGACACCCAGAAAATGGGAAAGATGAGCTACCCATATGCCAGAGCATCCGTTCTTGATAGTTCAATTTTAGATTCCCCTTTCGCGGGAATCTAAAATTAAACTGTTACAATCTTTTGCGGACATAACCACAAACATCTTATCTCTAGGAGGTTCAGGCATGAAATTAGCACGTTCCACACACTCGTTCCTAAACGGGAATAACCAGTTCCACACACTCGTTCACGAACGACTGTGTGGATCCACACAGTTAATGAACAGATATAGCTGGGTCCGCACAGTCGTTCGCGGACGAACGACTAATCCAGAAAATGGCGACCCGATTAAGTTCGTTCACTTAGATGACCCGTTCGTTCGTTCACTTAGAAAACTCTAAAACTCTCTTCCATATTTAATCTCTTGAAGAAAATTTATTTGGTATTTGTTATAAATTTCATCGTTTACTTAAAATTGTTTTTAAAATAGCGCTATTTAGGGTTTAAAGTAAATTAGTTTGATAAGTGTTTTTTGATTATTTAAAAAGTGTTTCTGAATTCAATTGCATAGCCTTATGTATTTATTTATCATTGATTATTTACCATATTTTTCTGTTTGATTATAGAGTTTAATAGGGAGAAGAATTTTACTAGTGCTTCTAATTTTTTTTGCAGTAAATTTTACTTTCAGATGTTTAAAATAAATAAGAAACTTTTTTATTACATACGTATAGAATTGTTTTTTATTTAAGTATATAATGTCTTATTGTAGTTAAGTGTGTCATTGATGTGGTAGCTGATAAAATTTGGAAATATCTCACTATTGAATTACTTTGTTCTATTTGATCTTAGATTAACTTATTAGTGGGCATACTATTGAGATATTTATTGCTTTTAACCAATTTTTATAAGAAAATCGTTAAAAAATATTTGTTTTACAATGAGTACTCTTTTGATTGTTGATTTGACGATTAGATGTTTGAAAGGTCGTTTATCTGAGGATTTGGATATTTTATTTTATTAAGGTGCAGCTATTGAGAGGTTAACCAGTGGAATTTCAGCAGTAAATGAAAAGTATCATTAGATTTTAGTACTTGTTGACACCAATAACATATCAGTTGATTATGTACAGATAATACTTGAAAACTATAAATCATCTGCTATTGAGCTTTTATGAATCAAACCTATGGTAAGCATTATTTTCTGTAGTTGCATTCCTTGAGATTTTAATTACTTTGAAAGCAATAAACTGATCCACACATAATAATCTTAAACCACTCGATTGAATCTTAAAGCTTCAAAAAAGCTGTGCTTTAATGAAGATTCTTTTATCTTTTGCAGTTACACCAAGCCATCCTGGTGTGGTTTTTTGGGTAAGAATGGTTTACATCCTAATAAAAGTAGTGATTTTCGTTTGGCCAATTATTTTTATTGGTTTTAAAAGAAATGCATTTCTTCAGATAATACAACTTGGAAGGTAGGTGTGAATATTATTTGTATGCAATTTTTAATAATGTTTATATATAGAGAGAGATAAATGAAAGTTTGAAAAGTATTAATATTTATTTTGGGTTTTGTTTTATTTTTGTAGAAGAAAAATTGCCAATTGATTGCACTACAATGTATGTACACATCTGATGATTTTCATAAATTTGAAGAAAGTCGTTTTATAAATATTAGAATTAAGATATTTCTTGGATTAAAGAAATGTTAAATGATGTAGTTAGTTGTGTGAATAATTTAGTAGACTATATGAATCGATTATTGATACATTTAATTTTGTATTAACTAGAAGATTCATACCTTTCAAAGCTATAGGATCTTTAAACTTGCTTTTGCTTTTTAACTAAAAGAACCTTCCATTTTCTTGAATTGAAGTTATAACAAAATTTGATTTTTTTTAAAAAAAGAATAACTGTAAATTTAAATTCTAATTAGATTTGAATAACATCTGATGGGAAAAAATAAAATATTTAAATATTTTGGTTCACTTTGTAATAAGCAATATGAGGTTACTTCAACTTTAATAAACCATTGATGTGCCATATTAAATAATTTGCTCAATTTAAATAGCCACTAGCAGATTGTTTTCCTACCTCATGTAGAACAGATTATTTTAATTGTGGTGTCTAAATTAGTTACTATGTGTATCAAAAATTAAATGATTTATCATGAATGAGAATTTCGATACAATTGCTTTTAGAACATTAATGTTTGTACAAAGCACTGCAAGTTTAAACTGCAAAGCTAGTTTTCTTTTTGAATGCACATATTTTCAGCATTGTATGCTTATTTCATTTCTTTGTGTAATTTTAAAAAATGAGAATTAGACTGTACTCCATTAATATTTTAAAGTCGAAATTAATAAAATTTCCAATGGCTGGGGTTTAGGTGATTGTCTAGATCGTTTCTAGCTTTCACTTAAGCTTTGAACTTTTAGGATAATTCCTTGTTTATTTCATTTTCAATAACATTCAAGTATGAATTATTGGTGGTACTTTGATGTAAGGATGGAGAACCTGACTTCCTAGTCCTAATATGGAATTTAAATCTAATTTAAAAGATTGTGAAACCAATTTTAGATATTGTAGTGTGTGCCTTTTCAAGTTCAGTGCTTTTTCATTCATTAAAGAATTGAAAAAATTAGTAATTATTAATATTCCTGCTTTTTTAAAAAAAAACTTGTTAATTTATCACGGTTTTTAAAAACATTTTATTAATTTTGTTTTCTATTAAAGGAATAACATTCCCAATGGTTGGGTTTGAGCAATTGTCTAGATATTTTCTAGCTTTTGCTTAAGCTTTTAACTTTTAGGAAAATTCCTTTAAGTATTTTAGATACAGCTGAAGTAATCCGTTCTGCAATGATATTTTCATGAATGCTCAAGAACCTTTATAAATGTGGAAAGCTTATTTAATGTAAGTTTAAATGTACCTCCAAGTTTTTTTGAGTAATAGGAAAATGAAAATTCAATTAAAATGGTTTTCATTTGCAAGCGATAAAATTTTCTCATAGGGATTGAAAATGTAATTTTTTATTAAAATTGTTCCATTTTCTTATTATGCATAAACTTATTTATTAACAGCCAACTTTAAAAACCTTATTCACATCCTTAACTGAATTATTTTTTTCTTTTTAGCTATAACTTTTGAATATTACAATAAAAAAAAATTATTTCAGTTTTGAATTAGTTTTTAAATAATTTAAATATGCACTAACAATATATTTGTAGACACACCCAAAAGACACTTAACATGCACAAATGCATTATGCATGTATGAAAAAAAAACCTCAATTTTTCTATCATGCTAACAAAAGCCCAAATTAATTCTCATAACAAAACTAAATCTAAGAAAATGTCATTCTTAATATGTGTCTATGATATAATTTAAGTTATTGACTTTAGAATTATTTAAAGCATGAAACAGGACTATTTATTTTAGGTGATTTGTATAAAATTTTATTTATCTTCTTTGTATTTTGTTTTTATTGTGTTCACCTTTACTCAACTAGCCATATAGAACTCCTAAGAATGGTTTTCGTTCAAAATTTGATATTAATAAAATATAGTTCTTTGTACACCCCAAACATTTATAAAATCCTACTCAATCAGGTTTTAAAAACTAACTATAAACAAATAGCCAACATTTAAAAAAAAGATTTTACTTATTTTTATTTTTTTTATTATTTTGTCATATACAAAAAGTAGAGAAGTATTAAAATCTTTAAAAAAATTAACTAGAGATTTTAACGAATTTCTTCGTTTTAGATCTCAATAAGCGCACACATATATCTATAAAAATTGGTTTAAAGTTTTGTTTGTTTGTTTACTTTTCTGTCCTGTTACGCGATAACCCAAAAGCGCTTTGAAATCGACAGATGAAATATGATTTATGGTATTGCGCTAAATTTATTTTCTACTAAATTTTGATCGAAATCCATTCATGAGTAGCCTATCTATCTGGCTGTGTGAACGAAATGTAACATGAAGAAAGGAAGAGAGCTAGAATTCATAGAATATATAGAATTCATCACTGATTAATTATTGAAGCCCTTCGAGTTTAGGGCATTAAATTGATTTTCATAATTCTGTTAATATCGTAGAATCCTGTAATTAAGAAGGAGTAACTAAATAATTTAATATTTATAGAATTTTATTTGACACGACTTTATTTTTAACACTTATTATGTTTATTAATTTTTCAATCCAGGAGAAATGGGCAAGAACTTGTATGAAAATGTAAGACTTCGGACTCATTTCCGAAGAATGGCTTCAATCCTTTATCTCAATAGTTTTATTACTAACAGTGAATTTTAATAAAATGTTCCTTTTTTAATTCTTTAAATAAATTATTTATTTAAAATATATATTGAATTGTCTTAAATGAGAAAGGAAATGAAAAAAAAAAATTAAGTTGTATTTTTCAACTTGTGCAACATTGCCTGGTGTTTCTGTGTAACTGGGATGCTCCAGATTTCTGCCTGATTTTCGCAAAAAAGACAATATCCTAAATTTTAATTAAATAGCACATTTGTACCACATTAAAAAGAAAAGATAAATATATTTAATTCGGAAATAACATCAGGGTGAATTCTATTCATCAGCTTTCTTAAACGTGGGATATAACCAACTTAATACAATGTACATAAATTGGAAGGAAAAATAATGAATTAAATTGTAAAATGCACATATTGGATTGAATGACTCCTGGTTTTGAAAATTTTTAAACCATTAATTGTGTGATTATTTCTAAATTTATTTTGTTTTAATTATTTATTGGATTTTGAAAGTACAACCATTCATCTGCTTAGCCAGGATTTGTTGATATATTTTGTATCAGAATCTGGAATATTTGAGACTGAAAAATCGTCTAATATTTTTTTACTTATAAATAAAAAAATAATATGGAAACAATAAAAAGAAGTTAGAGATTTTTCATAAAATGAATCTAATTTCTAAAGAATTTGTTTCAATAAAATATGGTTAATATGGTCACTAACATTAAACACAAAGAAAAAGAGAAAAAAAAGAGTAAATAACTGCAAAGCTTTCTCTCTCTAACATTCATTATGAGTCAAGACTATTCCGCTTTTCTGAAAGCTTGTCAGCAATTTTGTTTATTTGGATGTAACTAAAGTTTTTTAAAAAGTTGAGCGAGATTCAATTAAATAATTTGGTTGGAATATTGCTTCGTACGAATTAGAAATTATGATTACTCCTATGTCACCAGGAATTGATAAACAAATAGTTGTAAATTATATTGTTACACAAATGCTTACACATTAAAAAGTATTATTTTTTTGTCATATAAGAAAACGTTGTCATAAAAGCAGTGACCAACTTAGTTTTAGTTAATTTTTATAATTCAGATTTATGGTTGCTAAAATTTACTTGTTCTTGATCGCTTACTCACACGAGTATATTTAACTTCAAATTCTATGAGACATTTAGCATTTAATACTTTTCTAAAAACCGTATACCATTCCACATTTTGTGCGATGCATTTCTTTTAATTTTCAATATTCTCAACTGAAATAGGAACTTGAAAAACGAAAGTGTTTAAACTTCAACTAATACAAAAACTTTCTCATTCAGTATTATTTATACGCAGTACAAATAATATTCTAATCTAATATTAATTAATTTTACTAACATTGAGCCTTATAACTCCGATAATTTATTACATTAAAGAATAACAAGATCTAAAAACTTTATAAAATTTACAATGCTATAACTTCACGAAATTATTAACAGCACAAAATTAATTATCTTTTTAATGATAACACAGTTTTCTTCATCAATATTTTAAAGAAAACATTTTTGGTTTCCAATCAACTGAATCATTCACTAAAACTGAATAATTTATGAATTTTGAATATCGTTCTTCTGCAAAAGCTGACGATTTTAGACCACTTCATAGACGGTCTCAAAGAAGATACGCTACCAGGATTCCTCGACGGTGATTGGATTGATTATTGACTATGGAAATATTGATTGATCTAATATTGATATGTAAAAACTAACAGATTTGATAGCAGAAGACAGGAAGTTTATTTATTTAAAACTCGAAGTATGAAGAGTATTTTTCAGAATATGATTCCTTAGGACAAAAGGACTGTGTAAAATGTAACCTTCATAATTTTTTATAAGAACATTTATTGACTGAAGTCATATAAAATATTTATATTTGCATCATTTAAATGTTTTGAAAGTAAAATTAAAAATTGAATTTCACGAAAAATCTGTGAAATTTTTGTTGAATAATTCTTTAAGATGTTATGAAAATTACAAAAGATTTAAATGAAATCTGATATGCATATTTCAATGTATCGTGTCAGAACATAATTTCCTGAACGGCCAAGCACCGCGTGCTCATGCAATTTAAATTATATTTTTATTCATTTTAATGGTTTCATTGAATGAGTTCCTTTATTATTGCAAACGATCCAAAAAAAAAAAACTTTTTCTCGCTTTTATTGTTAAAAAAAATATTTCCTATTCATTACATTTCATATAATCACGTGCTCAAAATAACGTTATTCTAGGTTTTATTGGCTGTAGTCATTAATTTATTTTTTTAAATTAGAGCTTTTGTAAATGCTATGGCAACTCATTATTCAAAGCTGATTTTTCGATATGCTCGTGCGGATAATAAAATTTAAAATGTTTATTTTTCACCTACGGATTTTGATTGACACCAGAAAACCTCATTCCCAAAATATGTTCTGACATGATAATAATTATTCTGCAATGTACATACAATTTCAATACTGAACGACTCTACTTTCAATTTTCATATTTAAAAAAAAAGAAAGAAAGAAAGATGTACTTGATTTCAAGAAAAAACGTTTATATTAATTATAATTTAACCTCTCCACTCTAATTTATCGTGTAAATTTTATGCACTCTGACAGAAAATTAGTAAGAGATAAGTAATATAATGAACAGAACTGCTTAAGGCTTACATAATAATATGACACAATTATATAGCTATCAAAAACTGATGATTTGATAGCTAAATATTTTTCAAAAAAGGCTGTTTAGAAACCAAGTTATATAAAATATGTAAAGCTTTAGATATATTTTCTACTATTGAACCAGCTGATCGTCAAAGGTGACTTTTTAATAAAGATATTGCTTAGTGAACTATTGTAATATATATACACATATATACATTTTTTACTCTTTTATGACTATAGATATCAACGATTTTGAAGAAAGCTCATTCAGGAACATGAGAATATTCAAGTATTAGTAAATAATAAGAATATATATAAATTTTCTTATAACTTACTTTCTTTAAGTGAATTATTGCCACTAATTTTTTTTTCTGATAAAAGCAATCTTATTTTTCAATTGATAATAAAATTAACCATTATTTATTGCAAGATATATGAATAAGATAAATGTATGTACAAAATCTCATAAACACAAGATCAAATAAATAAAATTTTTACAAAAGAAAGAATAATGCAGACAAAATAGCATTGATTTATGAATTGTATATAAAAAAGTACAGTTATAAAAATTTCCAGAGAAAAAAAAAAGCTATGAAAGCATTAGTGCTTTCTCCTTTTTTTCCATTAATTTTTTTTTCTTTTGATCCTGTATAATCGCAAAAGGATCCGAAGTTTCATTCATTCGAGATATCTGAGATAACTAATTTTGGCAATAAACAGTCAAATTAAAAGAATCTTAATTATTTTTTTCATTGCCAAAATTTTGGATTTATGAATAATTTTTTCTGTTTTCTGCCGTCCACTTTGAAAATGAAAGTTTTTTTGTGTGTGTGTATGTGTGTGTTATATGCAGCTGGACCTGCACTTGAAAATGATATTTATGATTTTTATTAATGGTTGTTTTTCATCTTTGCTTATTTTCCAAAATAAATTTTTTAAAAAACTTTTATTACTTCATCCGAAGTAATATTTGCTGCGCATTTTACTTCTGAAATTCTATCACTACCAATTAGCCCGTCGGGAAATACTGCTAAATATGCAAAATTCAAATTATTTTACAAAAGTTTACTAATTTTGTTTTCAGGGTTGCGGTAGTATTCGCTGAAACGAGTGCAGATTGTGAAGGGGCAGATGACCACAGCTGTGATGGTAAACAAAATAAAACAAACAAAAACGAAAAGGAGAAAGAAAAAATGCTTAGGGGGAAATTTGAAGACGGGGTGAAGACCAGATAATAAAAGTAACAATCCATCACGTGGTAAAAGGAGGGTTTAGTATGTATTCCTCCGCGAAAGGGAGGAGTTAAAGGAACTTTAGGGGGGAGTTCAAATTATTCTTCCAAGTTTAAGTATAAAATGCTGTTTTTACACATTTTCCTAATTTCTTTTTTTAAAAAAATTATATGTATCGGAAAGAAGGTACCAAAACGAATGTATTTCAGTTGCTAGTTTTATTTTATTTATGACAGATTTTTTTTAAAAAATCGTTTAAATGGCGCCCTTGACATTTTTCAATTTTTATTAAATATTTAAAAATATTTTGACACGCACGAAAAAAAAATTCCTTCGGGAGAAACGTGGGTTTTTATTCCCTCTTGCGATGGCAGAATGACTTCATAATAAAGACACGGTAATAGCAAACGAAACACGGGACAATATTTTCCCATAGGATAACATTACGTTTGAAAATTGTAGGTGGCGTGTATACGGCACTCTTAATACTTACGCATGCGCCGGAAAGAGGTCAACTTTGTCACTTTTACTTATTGCATGAACCCTCAAGCATAGCCACGCCTCCTCCACGAGGTACATTTTGTCACCGGTCTGGGAACTTTTCCTACCCGGAGTAGGGTTCCACTAATCATACGTGCACCTCTTATTCTTTATTTGACATTACATAGAATTTGATGTGCTGATATCTGATAAAAAATTATTCACCAATTTTTTTTTCTAATTATATTTTTAAAATCACTTTATATAATAATAAGGATATAATTATTCTGTTCTGAAACTTATTTCATCATTGTGTAAGTTTTTATGAATTATTTTATTAATCTTTAAATTTGATTTGAATTTAATCTTTAGTTTAAAGTCAATTTTTCAATTTATTCAAAAACATTTTATTATATATCATGTATATACATTACTCGCAGAAAAACTGAAGTGAAATGAAAGTGTAGTTTCGATCGAAAATAAATAAATTTTATACTTTGAGCTGTTGTTTATAAATTATTTTATTTAAAATGGGTAAGTCCGAGAAAACAAAAAACAGGAAATCTAATCGTCACAATCCGCTGTATGAACAAATTATTGATGAAAGATATGCACAAGCGTCTTCTCGTGTTAAAGCCAGAAGTTGCCAAGAAGAAGATAATGAGGTAAGTCAGGTCAGCCATTGAAACACGTGCATGAATCTTAGCCGTGCTGTTTGTTTTGAAACTGAGCTTTCTTACATCATGGCTTCATGCAATAATGATAGTAATATTATCAGAGAAGGAAATTTTGTAATTGTTAAAACTGAAGCGATTTTAAGGTTAGTGGAATTGAAAAACAATAAACCACAATACCTTGGTAAGCGTAAAGCGCGTTTTTTTGCTGCAGTAGGTCATCCGTATGGGTCATTTTTCGAAATAAAATCCGATGGTTCGTTGGTAAAATTAGAGAAACCTGTTGAGAATTTGCTCCTTAAAGTGGATGATGATGGGGAAGCAAAAGACAACCGCTCATTGACTGATACCGGCGAGTCGCAGAAATTGACTACAAGTGACATTGAGGCGTTCAAGAAACAGGGACTCTCCGGACAAGAAATGGTGATAAAAATCGTTGAGAACAGCAGTTCATTCCAAGATAAAACAGCTTTCGCAAAAGAGAAATATTTGCGTAAAAAACAAAAGAAATATTTGAACTATGTCCAATTGCTTAAACCAAACATCCGACTTCTTGCAGAAATGTATTACATGCAAGGACCCCTCAAAATTTGTAATTTGCGAATTGATTCTTTGTCTCAAATGCTTGCTTTCTGTAATGTAATGTCTGGTGGTAAATTTATGATTATGGATACTGTTAATGGTTTGTTAACAGCATCTGTGCTGGAGCGATTAGGTTCTGAAGGGTGTGCTGTTCAGTTACATTTGGGCCCATTTTCCATACATTTTTATCATCAAGTAATTAGGGCCCTTAATATTCCTTCAGATGTTTTGCAAACACTTCTTTATAATATTGACATAAGAAATGCATTGTCTTTATTAGAAGAAAATAAAGTCGAAGATGATAATGCCATGGTTGTTGATCCTGTGGAAAACAGTGCTGTTCAAACTGATTCTTCAAAAGACAGAATTGCCAAAACAGAGAAGAAAGATCATATTAAAAAGGTTAAAGAACTTCTGAATCTTAGGAATATGGATAGTTTATTGATTGCTGTAAAAAATCATCCTTTAAATGTTTTACCATTACTAGATTTCCTTTCCTTCTCACGACCTTTCGCTATCTTTTCCATGTTTCAAGAACCACTGGTGGACTGTTATGTAAAACTGAAGTCTAGAGGCGATATTATATCCCTTAATATTAGTGAGACTTGGCTTCGTAAATATCAAGTACTCCCTGAAAGAACTCATCCATGTTATCAAATGTCAGGAAATGGTGGCTTCTTGTTAACTGGCATTAAAGTTGCTGCAAAACAATAAATTTGTAATTTTGTTTTGACTAAAATAAAATTTGTTTGTTACTCTTGTAGTTATATTACTCTTGTAGTTTGTTACTCTTGTAGAATTTTAATCTTAGTAACATAGACATTTGTCTGGGAGAGTTCATGTTGTGGCCAAACAGTAAACCTTTTAATCTGTTATTTTATGATACTATTTTAGATTTCTTATATTTTCCTATTCACTGTGCTATACATTTAACTTTTTAAAAAAACTGCATCTAATATATCTAGTTGAAAAAGGCATTTAATTATGAAAGTTCTTTTGAAATTTTTGTTGTTGTTTCTTAATTGTAAATACAACAAAATTATTTTTTTAAAATGTATTTACTTTAAGAACATATCTTATATTGATACTAAATTAGTCTATTAATAATAGTGGTGTAAATCACAAAGATGTATTGCAGAATTCTTTAATTTTCAACAATGTGGAAAAAGTCACAAAATTAAATGTTTGGCACTACAAAGATGATTTAAGCTTCATTCACAATGATAAAAATAGTGCTTTAAAATATTCTTAAAACTAATCTAAATTGTAGAGTTTGCAACAATAATGAAGAAAAAAAATCTTTTTTTTTTTAAGTCATTTGGAGATTAGCATTTTTTACCCTTTAAATTTGTAGTTATATTTCAATTGGTTTAGTAAGTAGCATTTAGTATATTCAGAGGTTTGCATTTTTACCCTCTAAATTGTGAACCTTTAAATTTGTAATTATATTTCAATTGGTATTGGTATAGTCAAATAACATGCCAACTGATGTTTTCTTTTTAATAGAAATTCTATAAAATTTATATCCTAATTACTTTTTGTATAAATTTATTTATTTTATTGTTAAATTAATCCCACTTATTTTATCTCAATGTTTATATAGGCTCAATTCCCAATTAAAAAAAAACTATAGAATTTTTATAGTTATTTTTATATTACGTGAAAGCTGTGAAGTTATTATTGTATAGAAAAAAATACAGAAAATAACAAAAGATACTGAAAATACTTCCTTCCTGAATCCTTTCTTGCAGTGTTGCTGGTAATGAATAAAGTTTTACCAGGAGTAGAAAAAGAATAATTTGTTTCCAGCATGAATACAAGAAAATAGGAATCACTCTCCATCTCGAAAATACAAATAAAAGTTAAGATTTTAAATTGTGTAATAACTGAAAAAGAGCTAAAAATGCATGCTATGTACAAGAAAAAATTAATTGTAAATGTTTCATTAATAATGTTAATTTAGGACTTGCGTATTAGGTGGTTGATCTTTATCCCCAAATTTGAAAGTGTTTCCAGTGAGTTGCTAAACCATCACTAATGGCAAAAAAAAAACGCCTTCATTTTAAAAATTGCTCAAACCTTAACTGTCATTCAGCATTTTGTAGGTGTTGACAGTCTAATATGTAAGTACCGTTGATATTAATAAAATTGTGTAATTAATAAATTTTTTAACAAAACTATTTCACTTATGTATTAATATATGTCTTTTTAAAATTTTGAGTGATGGTTAAAAATATATGTTTTAATTAAAATTCTTTGGAAACATCTGTTCTTCAGTAATTTGCCAGTACTATGTTACATGTAATATATGTCATATTTGTTTTTAGTATAGATCTAATGTTTTATAACTTATTTAAAAAAACATATATTAAATTAACAAAACATTTTGATAAAATCCTGCTAAATTTGGCTATTCATGTTTTTTTATAAGGTATATTTAATCAAGGATGAATTAGAAGTTTTATACAAATGAGTTGCATAAAAAAATTTTTTTTAATTATAATGAAAATTATCTGTTGCATAGCTATATACATTTATTGTTTGATAAATGTATTTTTTGACTGCAAACTATACTTGTTTTTAGCTGTGTAAAAGATGTATTCCTACGATAAACATTTTATCTGATTTTGTTATGCATTTCTACCTATTATAGATAACTTCTTTCAGATGATTTTTTAGTTGAAGTACATCATATTTATTGCTTTAATTTGGAAAGCATGCATTAATAATTATATATGTATATGCTGAATTTAAAGGCAAGAGAGTTGGGGATGGCTTTCAACACAAATTTAAAATTTCTTATAAATGAGAAATGATGTCTTAGTTCCATCTAACATGATGCTTGCCTGCAACATAATGAACAACCCTCGGTAGAACTTTACTGGACGGTCACCCTTGGCGACTTTTTCAAAATCCCGCCAAAAGTCGCCATTCTGGCGACTTCGGAGCGAGAATTAATGAAAACAGAGCATAGAAAATGGCTGAAAAGTTTCGGAGAGGAATAACGAACTTCTGGATTGTAACAAAATAAAAGTGCAAAGCTTTTATGGGTTATGTTAGGACATAAGAAATGTAAGGCATATTAGCATCAAAAAATTAGAACACTCCTTTTAACATCATGTTCCTCTCCTTTCACCTTAGATTTACACCTCCATTCCAGTTTTCGGCAGGTTGCCAAAAAAAATTATTTATCGCCAAGGTTGCCAAAAAAAATTATTTATCGCCAACTTTTGAAAAAGTCGCCAAGGGTGACCGTACAGTAAAGCTGAGCCCAACCCTCAATGATCAGTGTAGATAGAAGGGGGAAACTTTAGAAATTAAGCTTTCTATTATTTTATGCCGCTGTAGAATTTTCATTCTCTGTTACAATAGTCAAAACGTTCTTCCACTTAAAATTTGAGAATGGAATTTGAATTTGAAATTTTGTAGCTGTAGGATCAGCTTTGGCCATACTGCACCACTTAACATTTGAGTGAATGGTATAAATGTACATATGTATACATGTACATTTGTTTCAAATTTACCTTACTAATTAGAAATTATTTTATATTAAAGGAGGTGAAAAATTTAATGTTAAACCGATATGAAAAAAGTTTTATGGCTTGAACAAACAAAACAAAAAACAGCAGAAAAGTTTGAAACTTGATAAATTAATATTTATTGATTAGAGAAGATTTATTTTTTATATTCTTTTTTAATGAGAATGAAATCTAGAATGATTTTAATTATTTTATGGCTAATATTATTATTTTTCTTTAAATTTGGTTTTCAGACTGTAGATGATAAATTAACACAGAAAATTTTAACGGAAGCTCGAAAGCAGTTAGAAGATGTAGAGGAAGAAGTTGGGTTGAGCAGGTATGTTTTTTCCCTATATTTATTTGCATTCATCATTATTTTGACAAGAAAATATTTAATTTTAATATAATTTAATTTCTCTTGTCAAAATGATTTTTTTGTAAAATTCATTC
Organism: Argiope argentata; assembly: GCA_026289955.1. NCBI lineage: Eukaryota > Metazoa > Arthropoda > Arachnida > Araneae > Araneidae > Argiope > Argiope argentata. Next base: position 14,933 of record JAOUZG010048464.1, read on the forward strand.
CTATCAAATCATAGCTAATCATACATAATTTTTTTTATCCATTATAATTGTTTTTTGCATATAAATGAATAATTCTACTTGTGGTTCAATGATGAATCCAAACACACTTTCCTTTGTAATGTGTATAAGCATTCAGAATAAGTTTAAATAGTTTGATTTACTGGAAAAAAAATTAACTTCATCCTGAGTCATACCATTATTTTACAACTAAATAGAGTGTACAACTGAGAATTGATTGATTAATACAAATTAAGAATAGAATATAATTTAAAAAATTAGGAAAAGATCTAATTGTAAATGTTAGATAAATTTCTGTGGAAGATACAAGTAAGTGTACTTATTAATAAAAAAGTAATTTTAATTGTCTTAAATGAAATTCATTTCAATTCAAAGGATTAGCAGTATAGCTTTTATTCAACTTCATTTTCAAATTTCATAACAGTTGAAAGCATTCATAAATGAATATAATTCTAATTCATTTTTTTCATTTTATTTTGAAATATTTATCTGAAATTGCATGAATTGTAGGTCATATATATTCATAACTAAGAAAAAGGTTTTGCACCTGGAATATTATAAGCTTAAAATGTAGCTATTCAGTTTTGAATTTTATGATTAATGTTAAGAAATTATTCTTTTTAAGTTTATCAGTTTCATTACAAAAAAAAAATGTTTATTGGAGCTAAAATAGGAATTAGACCTATTCAAAATAATTTTTATGTCGTATTATTAAAATGTAAAAAAAAAAGAAAAGAAGATAAAATATAGAATAGTTATGATTTAACCTTATGGGGCAGAATTTGCACCACTCTATTCTATTTAATAAAATATTGGCTCAGATCCTTTCAAACTGAAATTTAAGGGTTTAAAAAAAATCTAGCTTGCTTTAATTATGTTTTTAAGGGTACCAATATCCTTGAAAGTGATGGATACACAGTTTCTTAAGCAATTTTATTGCAACCAGTAATAGTGGTGGAAGGTAATAACTAAGGGTATGAAATATTTAGTAGTAAAAAGAAACTAAATTGAATCAAAGTTTTGCATAATTATTCTTCAAAATTTGCTTTTAATTATAACACAGCATAAGGCAAACACATGAATGAACACACACACAAAAAAAAGAATTGAAACATACATGAGAAGAAATTTAGCAACTGCCAATAAATTAAGCTTTTTTCTTCATGTGCAAATGACTTCCACAAAATGTCCTTTCAGTTTCAAAAGCTGGTTACTGGATGTGCCCCTGCTGTAATTTCTATGATGCATGAGACAGTTTCATTTTGTTTTCATGCCTGAAAAATTACTTCAGGTTTTGAGGCATTGATTTTCTCTGATAAACCAAGTTCATTGACTCAAATAATTTTTTAACAAAACATAATCTTTTTTAGCATATGTAAACAGTTACAGACTTCTCATTTGTTTTCTGGTTTACCTGATGAAAATGATACTGCTGACTTTCCTGATGATGAAGATGTTCCAGGTGACGAATCTCCTGAAGAGGTATGGTTATTATTATCATCATCATTGTTTTTAATTTATTTTCAATAATAGTTTTAATTTATGATCCTTATTTCTTTGAGTATATGTTATATTTTTAATATATTCTATGAGTTAAAACATGAATAATATGTAGTATATGTGCTGAATTAATTGGAAAAATATGTTTAATTGATCTAGAATATAAATTTGATTTATTTAGGAAATTGATGAAGAAACAAAAAAGGCTATTGAAACTTTCATGCCGAATGATCCCGATAAGAAATCAGCTTTGGTTGATCTTCTTAAAGAAAAGCTTACAGAAAAACGAACTGAAATTAATACTATATATTCAGGTATTATTTTGATTAATTTCTATTATATCCTATTATTTAAAAAAAAATTATATATCTCTATTTATACTTTTTTCTGGAGCTGAATGAATGAAATATGTGACATGTATATATGTTATTTATTTTTAATTGGTATTATAATCATTGTGATTAAAGTCTGTATGAAAAGTTTATTAAAATATAGTTTTTTAACAATTCTGGATATATGGTTTATTATTATTTCACTTAATCAACAATGCCCGTTTATTTATTTATTTAGAACACAAGAAGATGTCGTAGACTTAATTCTATTACACATGCTTGTTTTAAAGATGAAGAAACAAAAACTTATTTATTTATTATTATCTATAAAATTGATTGCAAAAACTGGAGTAATGTATTTATTATTACTGTATTTTTAAATTTCCTATTTTGCTAAAAACAGTCTATCAGATTTTTATTTTCAACTTGTTTATAGAAAAGTACATTGTGTCTTGTGTAAAATGAAATAGTTTAAATTTTTAATTTATGCTATTGTCATTTTTTTTAATCAAACTCAACTGCTCAAAATAATATGTTTCTTTTCATTATGCTTCACCGTGAGATAGAGGTATGATTAAGAAATAATAGTTTATGCTTTTAGCTCATTTTTCTCCAAATCTGTTAGTTAATCTTTTTATATATATATATATATATTAAGGAGCAATAACAGGTAGTCATAAAGCTTTTGAAAATCATTGATTGTACATTATGTTTTGTACAATACCTAGTATTTAATTTAAAAATTAAATAGTTTAAAAAGAGAGAAAATGTGGCTATGTTTTGTTGATTTTACTTGTGGATGCTAAGATAACTTTTTATATTTTGTTTTTCTTATTAAAATGTAAATGTGTATTTATATACTGTTTTCTAACAGTTCTCTGGTAAAATATTCAAGTTGATATTAAAAATTGCTGTTGAACACCTTTAAAATATTTCTAAACATTTTATCTTATGTTATAAATATATGTAGTTGCTTTGATTATATATGTTTAAATCATACATATTTATTTCTTCAATGAATTAATTTTATTTTAAATTGTATATTATTATATATTAAATCTTTTATTTGTCATAAAATTATGTTTTAAAATATCATTTTCTAATATTTTTATGTATGACAATCATGTAATTAAAAAATAATTGTGAAATGTAGCAATCATTTTGAAAATTTTTGTCTGTAGAAATTCACATTAACTGTGGAAATGTAAATTTTTTACCCTCAAGCTTTAATAATACAGAAATATATATATATATATGCATTTTCCGGAAGCTGGGTTACAATTCATAATTTCTTCCTTTTTCAATGATGAACAAAATAACTCAATATAATTTTGCTATCAAAATTTTGAATTTAAAAATATAATCTTAATTTGATCTCATCACCAGTTTGTCTTTGAATATCTTGTTTATTCAACTAACTATATATTTTTGTATAAATTTTTTTAAAAAATTATCATTACTAAATTTTAAAATGGAATAAAATTGCAAGAATGATTTGATATTTTTCATAAAATACTTTTGTATTCATTATAACTCTCTTCGTGATATATTACCCATAGATGCTGGAAGTTTGAGAGGAGAGGAATTGGAGAGGTTCTCAGCTATCTACAAAGGTGTAGGTCAGGTTCTATCCAAATATCGCAGTGGCAAGATCCCCAAAGCTTTCAAAGCCATCCCTAAATTTGCAAATTGGGAACAATTACTGTATCTCACTGAGCCAGACAACTGGACAGCTGCAGCTATGTTCCAAGCCACTAGGTTGTTTTCTTCCGGAATGAAATCAGAGATGGCACAAAGGTAAATCCCCCCAGTCAACTCTGCCTTTTCTCATCATTTTATAAGAATCCAGATAATGATTATTATTTTATGAACTTTTTTAGTGATTGAATATTTTAAATTATAATTAAATTGTGAATTGTCTTTTAAAAATATTCTTCCTTTCATATTCAATGTTATTCCTGAGATACAAGATCTTGCATATGAACTTCATCTTTACTGTTACTGCTGTTAATAGCAAGAAGAGATATATTTAAATCTCATTTTTAGTATGTAAATAAAAATTTGGGATCATTGCTTTAGTATATTCTTATCAATGATGACCTATCTAATAGTGTTATCAACAATAATCTAATCACATTATAGAAAACATATCAATAAGTTTTCTTGCTCTAATGTTCTTTTGTTAATCACAATGACCTTATTTTATTAAATTTGGCAAAAAAAAAAAATTACTTCAAGCTTCTTTAGTTTTTTTCTATGGGTGGGGGAGTATGAACATTTAGAATTTGGTACAGGATTTAAAAATATTTTTGAAGAACATATTATGTTATTTTGGTTCTTAAATTAACCAATTCTTAACTTTCAGACATAGCTATTGTTAGAAATTGGCATAGCAGATTTCAGAAAAAGGTTTAAAAACTATATGCAAGCTCAACTTTTGAAAATCAAGATAACCAGAGTTAATTTCCCCAAATCGTTGGTGTGGTTTAATTTCAAATTAAAGCTTTGTTTTATCTTATTTATATAATGATAACTTTATATTGTTTATTTTTAATTTGTTATTTGCTGATTAGGTTGCTATAAAATATGAATTTAGTTTAATAAGTCTTTCATACTTCCATAGTGTGAAACCAGATATTGAAATTTATAACTTGGAAAAATATCTTATTAGCTTCACTCTTTATTAAGTCAATTTTGTCATATAGAATGCTTATTGAAACATAATATTGGTATTTGCTATCTAGATTAAAATAAAATTTTATTAAAAATGAATGTAATGCAATCAGAAGTTATGTATTATTTGTATTTAAAAAAAGTCTCAATTGTTATACAAGCATGAATCTTTTTTTAGAAAGTAGATTAAATTAGATTAATTATGATTTTAATTTTTTATTTCTCATTTGTTATTTCAAATTTTTTAAATGTTTTTTTTAAAGATTTATTTGCATCTTGCATCATTTCGTATTTTCTTGAACATGGTAAAAGGATAATGGATATCAGAAACTTATATAATGTTTGTAAATAATTTTCAATGCATTTATTCTTTAAGCTCATTTTAAAAGGAGAAGAAAAGAAATTGTAATAAAATTATTTTGAGTAAAACATTGTTTTTTTTATTTCCAGATTTTACAATTTAATATTGCTACCCCGATTGAGAGATGATATTGCTCAGTGCAAGAAGCTAAATGATCATCTATATAGGGTATGTTTCATTACAATTTTGATCAGCTGAAATTTTAAAATATGGTATTAATTTCCTTCCATATCTAATTGGTGGCTTTTGTATCTTAATTTATGAACAGACATTTCTTACCAATTGATTGAAGGGATAAATCACTTAATATTAATATGGTTATGTGTTTTTATCTATTGTTTTTGATTTTGCGAATAACAACTACTAAATTAATACATAAAGTGAAATGTATTGAATTTTTTTAATCCTTACATCTTATTGCATAATTTTTCATTTTTAATTAGATGCTTATGTAATTTATATTAATATTCATTATCTCTCTCTTTTATCAAATGTTAGAAGATAGTTTAATTTAAAAATGGTCATTTAGGAATTTTAAATAATAAAATATTTAAATTATTTGCTCCAACTACTAAAAAAAAAATTCTTTAAAAATTGTCAAGATTCGATATTAATGCTGCATATACTATCATATTGCCCAAAATTGGAATAGCTTCTGCTAAAACTTTTCTTACAGAAAATAGTGCTTGTTTATATTATCATAGTGTAGGCTTTATTATTGCATTAATACTGCATTTTCAATTGATTTAAATTTAAGACTTCTATGTAATGGATAAAAATGATATTTGTTAAAATATATGCTTAAATATTCTTTTTTTAGTTTTTAGGGATATACTTTGTTATGTAAAACAAAAATCTAAGTCTTTTTTTTAGAACTATATAACAATGTCAATATTCTGTTAAAGAATTTAAAATTAATTTAAAAGTATAGGATTTTAGTAAGATTTGATAATAATGGTTTATGCATATATAAATTAGCATTTAATTCTGCCAGTGAATTTATTCATGCTGAAGTTAAACATTGGTTTGCTTTACTTTTATTTCACAGTGAAATTTTTATTATATTAGGGTTTTGACTTTGCTAACTTTTATGTTTTGAGCAGTAGTGATGCAATAAGTACAAAAAAAAGTATGGATGTTGAAGGTTATTTATTTACAGATATTATTATTTTGATTTTCTTGACTTGTGTTTTTTAAAAATAATATTTTAAAGATTGAAGTGGGAGCAAAGTCATAGATAAAAGCTAAAGAAGCTTGAGTTATTAGATATATTTATAATATCTGGGAAGACTTTGGGGTTTGTTATACACTGTTAGAAAAAGAGAAATAAATTGTTTATGAACATTCAAATATAAAGGTCAGTGGTTCACTCTATGCAGTTCATTACATATAAGAATTATATCAAACTTAGATCATGGAAAGTTATTGTATATGATCTAATACCTGGTGCATAATCAATTTTTGAGGTGCTACAATCAGTTTATCTTTATCTATTGACCTGAACTGTCAATAATTAAATTGTAGTGAACCAAGCTTGAAAAACAGCTGGTATTTATTAACTGAAAAGATATACTCCCGTCTGGTATTGCGAAACACATGCTGTGAAATGGGTTTTGAATAGATTCGAATATTTTGGATAGAAGATATTATCTTTTTCATCTTATTTGATGTTTATTCTATCTTTTGATTCCAATTTGTTTATGCAATTTTAAAACTTCTCATGTGTGTGGGGGGTAGAGAAGTGTATAAAAAGTTTAAAAGGAAAATTTTTTTTATTTTTTTTTTATTTGTTTATTTATTTATTTTTTTTTTTTTTTTTTGTTAAATATTAGAGACTAAATTTTATTGTACATGTCCACAAACTTATGTTTACCCTAGAAATAAGGGGGGAAAATTAATAATAAGGAATGTTTCATTTTTAAATAATATGAAAAATTTTGCTCCTTTTTTTTTCCTTGCACATTAGAAGTTAATGGTGATTTAATTTTTAATTCTAGGCTCTAAAAAAGGCTCTCTTTAAACCTCGTGCATTTTTCAAGGGCATGATCATTCCACTTTGTGAGGTAAGTTTCACTAACTTTGAGAGACTATTAAAAATTCTATAATATATCCTTTTGTTAAAAAAAATCAATATTTTGTGAGATGTAAATGTATGTAGGCAAGTTTTATTTGAAATATAATTAATAATGTCATTTATACATTATGAAAGTTTTACATTGTTATCTAAGCCACTGCAATCATAGAGAAATAATTTCTTTGTTAAAAATATTTCCATTTAATTTCTAATGACAGTTCATCGACTCGAAGACCAATATTACAAAAATTGTTTTGGAATGGTGCCCAATTCAAATACATGAATTGGTAAAAATAAATAAATAAATTTTTCTTTATGATTATTTTTCTCTCTCTCTCTGGTTGTTAAGTAGAAGATTTGTTTCATGATAGCAAAAATATTTATCATTTTATTTATCGCAAGTTCTTAATTTTGTGTGACTTACAATTAAAAAGCATGAGAGTCAATATATCCCCCATCCCTTAATATATAAATTTTGTTTTGCTAAATTCTAGATAACAAATTATATAAGGATAATTTTTCCCCTTCAAATTTTGATTTTTTAAAAAATATGCTGTTATTTCCAATAATTCTAAATTGTTGCTTCCTTTTCTTAATTTTTACATCTTAAATCATATTGTCTTATAACTACCACAATTCCTTTCATCTTGATTTTATGTCAGTGGCAAATCCCGGGAATTTATCTCCCAGATTTGAGTGGCAACCCTGATTTGAACCTGATTTTGTAAAATTATTCTATACAATGTGTTTTGTGTGTAACTCCATTGTTTGAGTAGACTATTTATTTTGGATTTCTGCCAACTGACTAAATAAGTCCAAAATCTAAACTCTTTGTTTTCTATCTATCTTGTTTTATTTTGAAGTTTTCTATTTAGCTACAAATTAGCTATTTATTTATCAATGATACAGTCTAAAATTTGAAGGAAATTTGCAATTTTAATTTGAAGTTGTTTAAAATTCACTTGTCTAGCATTCTGATGTTTCATTTAATCATGCTCGTATATAAATGAATAGATAGATAATCAAATCTTTTGACACATTTTATCTAAAATTTTACTAAGATTTTGAATTCTATAAAAAAAAATAATGCATTGAATTTTAATGTATTTTTGAGTTATTGTACTTGCACCTTCTTTTGATAAATATCTATCAAAAATTTGCTAGATAGCTAATTTTAGTTTAAAATATCATATATTAAATTTTACCAATCTGTCTTTCTAATGTCTCTGAATTATCATGCTCTCAGATAGACATACATGATAGCAGATATCAATTTTTAAAGGAAGTTGAATTAACCTTATAATTTTATTTACATTTTTGCAGAATAAATGCTTTAACTTTTTCTTTCGTAATTTCATTAATAAAAATTTCCATTTCATTAATTGAAAAATTGTATGTAAGAAAATGCATTGATAAAATAATTTTATTAATCATTAGTTCTGAAAGAAAAATTTTGTGAACCAATTTTATGTCAACGTAGGGGTGGGTGCTATTGTAAACATTTTATCTATTCAGTTTTATTATTTTAATAGAAATTAAAAAAAGAAATGGTATACTTTATTTTTTACGTATTTATACCTGCTATATTTCTTTACGTAAATGTTAATATAAAATAAAGGAATTCAAGATAAGCAAAGTAATTACATGAAATGAAGAAAATAAGGTCAGAATCAAGGCCTCCTTTATGATTAGGGAGGATTTGACTGAAAAGCAGTACTGAAAACACAGATAACTAGATTCACAGCTACCATTTCTTTATTTTACCATTAAAATATTGATTCATTTTTTTATTAAATAAAGCTCAGCATAAATACAAACTTTGAAGCTAGTGATCTATACATTTAATTTTCTTATGTGGTAATCCTTTGGAAAAAGGCAAATGTACCATAATTGAATAATTATAGAATGTAATTAATGATAAAATATATTTTTCTACTAGGTTATAAATTGTTTATAGGAATAAATGATGAATTTAACAAAAAAGGAAATACACTTTTGGAATAATTCTTGGAGTGCTGTAATTCTAATAGAGGAACAATTATGTTTCATCTATATAAGCTACATCTTTTTTTTTTGTGAATAATAGCTGATTTACTTTTTTTGTTTTTATATAACTAAATTTTATAACAACATTAGTGTTTTTTTAAGGAAATATGCAATATTTACTAAAATCAGAGTAGTTTTAATTCAAAAGTGTAAAATCAAGAAATCTATGGCTATCATTAAAATTTAAATAAAGGAGTATCATTATTTACCCATACATTTTTATTTTATCCATCATTATTTGTAAAACATGTTTCCTTTCTAAAACTCGTTTTTTTCTGTTTAATTTTCAAAAATCATATCAATGGCAGATTCATACAAAATGTTTGGTGCTTTTTTCCCCTTCCTTTCAGTCTGGAACTTGCTCCTTGCGTGAAGCCACTATCTTTGGCAGTATCATAGCTAAGTGTTCAATCCCTAGTCTTCATTCAAGTGTGGCTCTATTGTACATCTCTAAGATGCCATACAGTGGTGCCAATTGTATCTTCATGAGAGTACTCATTGAAAAGAAATATGCCCTCCCCTATCTTGCAATCGATGGGATTGTAGATTATTTTCTAAGGTAAATGAAATTTTTAAACTTATTTTCAACATTTCCAAGAAATATTATATTTTTTAGAGCCTTTTTGTTCTATTTACTAATTTATTTTTTACTAATTACCAATTTTTACCAAAATCTGTGTAGTTCAGAATTATTTTTTTAAATTATTCATTATATATAAAATCTGTGAAATATAAATAATGGAAACATGTCTGTGAATTGATTTTTCCAAACTTGTCCTTTTTTTTTATTTTATGTTTGTTAAATAACTATGTTGTTCTGCTTAATGTAAAGAAACCCTTTTGTGCAGCATTTCTTAAACTGTCCAAAACTACTCAAAATGTACAGAAAAACAGTAAGATCACAAGAATTTTTAAAGGATCTTTCACTCTTCATAATTTTAAACATTTACATGGGAAAGGGATTATAAAAATTATTCTGTTAGATAAAAGATTTTACATTATTGTACTAAAATTCACGTAATTGTTTGCAATTGAATTTTTTGAAAAATAAATGTAATAAAATTTTTCTTGCGGGAATAAGATCACAACAATCCCCCTCCTTCCAGATTATGGTTTTTTTATGAGAAAATGTTTAAGAAATACAGATTTGTGGTAATTTTTTTTCACCTATTTATTGATAACAATTGTTTTTATTTTTAGATTTACAAAAGATGATAGAGCTTTACCTTTATTATGGCACCAATGTTTATTGACATTTGTGCAAATTTATAAAAATGACTTATCTCAAGACCAGCAGCGAGAACTCTTGAAATTATTGAAAGTTCAAAATCATCCTCTTGTATCACTAGAAATCCGCAAAGAACTGTTAAGTGCTACCTGTCAAAATAGAGAGACAGTAACTCCTATGACAGCAGAATGAAAATACAGAAGTATTTATTGAAATAAAACTCTTTGTATACTGTGTACATATGTTTGTATCTTGGATTAGTGAATAAAACTATTTTTAAAGGACTGGAACATTATTTAGGTAACTTTATTCTTTTGTTGATAAAACAGTAAAATGAAATAATGTTTAAAAAGAATATAAAATATAATTTCTTAAATAAGAAGAAATATTTCTTCTATTTTAAGATGCTTACACTACATTTTTAAAAAGAAAACTATATATTGCTGGCAGAAAATATTTTGAGCAAATATGAAATAATAGCTGAATGATTGCTTAGTGAAGTGATTATGAAATTTTTATGATTCAGTCTGTGAATACTTTTTTTTAATTATTGTAAATTTGTTTAAACTTAAGAAATATTTATGGTACATTTCTTTATAATAGTTATGTATTTTTTAGAAGTTAATTACTAGCTTCAAATTGTGATCAACACTTAATTTGGCATTTTGTAATTGGGAAAATTTAGTGTCATACTTGAAAAGAATCATACTAAAAATTAATTCTTTCTGTAATGAAAATTACTCATTCTTAATTCAAATTTGTATTGTAAGAATTTTACGTGAATTTTACTCAGTTTATAGAGAAAAGCTTTCATTTAAAGTGTTGTATTGTGCAACTGAGTATATTTCTGTACGTAGATGAGTAATTTTAATGATGCAACAATAACTGTTCAATAGTTTTAATGACATAATTAAATCATGTCCCTTGTGGGCAGATAATAATTAACTGAGCTTGCTTTATAAAGTAAATCCATTTATCTCGAGCAAATTAAAAATACATTATTGTAATAGTTTTAAAACATCATTAGTTTTTATTGTAATTATTAAGTTTTGTGGTGTTTAAACTTATAAATATATTTATTTTCTCATATACGGAGAACTATTGTTATTGTAAATTAACAAAAAAGTGGGGATCTCCACATTTTTGGCCTTCCTGGATTTAGGGAACTATTTTTGTGCAAAAAAAAATTAATTTCTCCTCATTGTTAATATATACAAGAAAAATTCGAGTGAACACTTCCTTTGTTTTAATCAGAAGTTTATTCTACATACTGCCTCCCCTCCCCCTTAAAACAAGAAGTTTCAAATTTAGTTTTAGAGATCAAAGAAAATATAGAGAGAATAATGATATAAATTATTTTATTTATCAGAGTGGTTTCCTTGAGCATTTTAAATTTAAATGTTATGATAAATACCAAATTTTATTATCATCAAAAATATATAAATTTCTAAGATTTAAAATTCTGTTGAAAAGGAATTACATAGAATTCATGTAGAAGTTTTTCTACATGAATAACTGGGCAACTTAACCAAATTTCTTAGATTTTATGAACCTATATCTTAAATGTTACTTTAGATACTTGTATTTTCACATTTAGTGATATTTTCAGATAATTTTATATTCTAAATCATTTCAATGTCATGATCTGTTAATTGAAAATGAAATTAATTCTGTTAATAAATTGAAAGCCATGTGCCTTGCTCATCATACTGAGTTTTCAGTGTGATAAGTACTTAAAAAAATGTATATATAATTTTCAGAGCTTAAATACGGATTTCTCTAAAATTACTGGCTAAATATATAAAAAATTTGAAAAGTTGATCAAAATGAGAGATTTAATAAAATGTTGACATAAAATATTAATTTAAATATTTACTTTTAGGTTCTCTTATTTAATTGTATAAAAATTCATTTATGCTATAAATTACCACAAAAATTGTCCAATATGATATATGTTTTGATAATAATGATTATTTTCATTTTTCCAAGATGTCACTATGATCTAACATGAACATAAGATTCACCTTGGTATCTACTTTAGAAAGCATATTTACAAATTCTTAAAATGGCCATTATGTTGCACTTAAATTGTTTTGCAGCAAATATGCATACACTTTTCTGCTATTTTTTATGGGTCGTGAACTAAACAGACGCATTTTCACTTTGCTTAAAAACTTGTCTTTTTTTCTTTTTTATCTTGTTATACAAAAAATGGATATTCAATTAAAATAAAGCAATTTTGATTTATGAATAAAATTAAAATGATAGTTATTATTCATAATAATTAAATTAACCTAAAAATGTATCGAAATGAATGACAGCTGTTATGGAAAATTGACTGTGAGTAAAGGCTTCACAATTAGATTTATAGTATTCAGAAATAATTGCAATTTAACTTCTCACATGTTCATAACATAATGGATTGAAAGGAGATTTTATCCATTCTTTTATTTATTTAAATTTATATATAAAAGAAGAAATGTTTGCTTTTGTATTTACAGTATCCAGTCAAATCTGTTGTATTTACAGCCATGAAATTTGGCATAAAAGTAGTTATAAAGCACCTGCTAGCCAGAATTTTAAGATTCAGTGTAGAACATTTTTTTATTTAATGTTTTGTATTGTTGTCAGGGTGCATAGCATCATAAAAAGTACTTAATTTTCTCGAGTAGACGAAATCTTTTCATTTTATTGTTTTCCCCAAAAGTAGAATATGATAATTCGAAATCATTGTGCTAAAAGGCTTATTTACTGATGTATCAAAAAATGAAACTAACAGAGGAGAAGAATTAAAAGAAATATTCCAAGGGTTCCAACACTTTGAAATCATGCTAAGTGATTTTTTTTCTTTCCTTTTCCTTTCCGTCTTTTTTTTCCCCTCCACCGGCCCCTTTCTTTTATTATTTTTTTTATTTAATTATTCATTAAAAGCTCGTTTTTGAGCAATCGCTTTAACGGCCTGCTACAGGTATTCAAGTATTATAAATTGAATTATAATTAATTGCTGTATATAATTATATTAATTAATCGCATAAAATCTAGTAGCACGAAATTTTAGCTTGAAGCCTTAAATTTATAATGATTGTGATATTTGTCGCGGTAATTTTTGAAAGTCCCCATACATATGAACATTTTTATTTGTTGGACTAATCTCGTCACAGTTGCTTTCATTAAGAAGGAGGGGGAGAACCCTACTGAGTCTGGCATTTAAATATATCTAAAGAAATATGTAGTATTTGGGTTCTGTCATTTTATAGAGCTTTTTTTTTTTGTAACTCTTATACAAATTTTATTCTCCAATGAAATCTCTATATATATTATTAAGTTTTTAGCGTAACGGGTTCGGATTGATTGGACTTTGCTTAAGGACAGCACTAACAAATTTATTTACAGGATAATTTGATAAAGGAAAACTTCAGATAAAAACAGTCACTGACGCCTTACGCGCAATAAACACAGACTGCAAAACAGATATCGTATAGCAGAGCAAACAGTAAATCACAGCGAGCTCCAATATACAACGTAAACACAGCTCACTAATAACAAGCGAGTGAAGTCATCCGCTCGTCCTACGAGTCGCTACTCTTTCGAGAGGAAGTGCCAGAATGCGGCAACCCGTCCCTTATATAGCCGAGCGAGCGAGCACGCGAAGTTTCGGAGAACACTGCGAGCGATGCAGCGGCTACCAGACTATTCCTTTCGCCAAACCAAACATGCTGGCGCCAAGCTTTTCGTCAACCGCCGCTAATCGCTCTCTCCTTCCGCGTGCTTTCGTAATTTCGGCTATTTGTAAAATACGAAATTTGAAAAAAAATTAAAAAACGCACAAGCCAGAACCGAACACAGATTTCATGAATACTAAGCTAACAACTTATTGACTGCACGATCCAAATATTCAGAACCTACTCCGAATTATTAGTATATGCGTGAAGTCTGGAGGTCATTTTCTTGGAAATTGGCTGATTATTCTGCTTTAACATTTTAATGAATGTGAATCCTAAATGCATTCTATAGTTAAATTAAATCTTATCTGGAACTTAATCTTCCAACCGGTGCCTCTCCTTGTGTGACAGAAAAACTTATTATTGGAATTAAGTTGGTCTGACATTTTATACACGAACAAGTTTATTCAAAAGTGCTTCGAAAAAGGTGGATGAAATTTGATATGTGAATTGCTCAACAAATTTATAAATTTTTCATCAAGTTTTAAAAAGGTACTTCCTGGAACTTAGTGTGCCTCTTCTTACAAGTACATGGGAAAATGATAATGACAAGACGCAAAGAGTTGGATTAAAGTTTGCACCGGTTGGAAGATTGTTAGTAGTTTGATCGTTTGTCGATATGCACATTCGCATATATTAGTGAGCGCGAATTATTTGCACTCGGTTTTAACTAATTATTATTTCCATGGGTTGCGTGATTTTTTTTTGAAATAAAAATAAAAAAACAAGACTTCAGCATCTCCGGATATCTTTATTTTTTTTTCTCGCTAATTCTATAAAATCACTATAGCAACTGTGAAGTTGTTTTCAAACAACTCACGTGCTTTAAAAAATTTAATTGTAGCATTTGCTACTTTATTAAAAAAAATAGAATTTATTTAATAATATTCAAAGGCACGTGAACAACATTCAGCCGATTTATTGAAAACCTCTTGACACGTGCATACAAAAATAATATTTGTTGTTTTCCTTACACATACGTAAAAGTGCGAGAATTAAAAAAAGATCCTTGAAAATAATTTAAACTAAATAAATTAAATTTTATTTACGATATTTTCATTAAAATTGTAGCACTGTTTTAAATTTTGTTCTTAATCAATCTACAAAAATATATCCAAAATTAATATTTAATTTGTTCTTCTTACACAGTGTTCAGAACTTTGGCATTCACACAATAACTGTCTCTGGAAGTTTCGCCTTTATATTTCAGATTCAATGAAATTTATGTTATAATCCTAAACAATTATTTTTAAATGTCTGCAGTTTTTTTTTTTAATTTAAGTGCAAAACCTATATCATAAAGGTTGGGGTTTTTTCCCCGAATTTTCTTTAAAAATGTAGAAATATAATATTATATTTTTTAAAAATGCACCGTTGAAGTAGTTTGAAATTATACATAGCACTCTTAAATAAAGCTCTCGCTTTATCGAATTTTAAGCAATTCACATTAAAATGTAAATTTAACATCTTGGAAATTTAAATTTTAGTTTTAATGCTGAGGCTTCTGTCATTTTTTTTGTCGGTTTAAATTACAGTTTTTAAATGTCCGTACAAATTTTTATTGTGGCTTTACATTTATCAGAGAATTATATTAGACATACATCATGCCACACATTCATCGAGCGCCAGCAAGGTCTAATATTCAAATTACAAAGGTAATTCTATAAAAAGATAAAACCTTTGTTTGCCATGCTGAATAATAATTTTATGAAGTTCGGACATTTCTAAGCAAATATACGCATTGATAAAATGATTATCATGTGTTATGGTAAGAACAGGGTGAAACAGTTTAATCGTTTACGTTTTGGATATAAATTTTAGGCTATCTCAGAAAGCGAAGGATATTGTTAGAACTCCTCTCTTTTGCGATCAGGAATCTGATTCAAAAAAAGAAAACTCCCCTAGGTGCTCATGTCGTGCTGAAATTGACAGAGAACATTGTGAATCCTTCAAACTACACTTTATATTTTGATAATTTTTTTTTTTACTATTATCGATCTTTTGAGAAGACTTGGTATCAAGCCGCAGGAATTATGCGAGAAAATCTAAAAAACCAATATTGTACTTTAAAAGAATCTAAATTTATATAGAAGGAAGAAAGAGATGCATCTGATTTCGCATTTAACACAAATTCACAGATTTTCTAGGTGCGATGAAATGGAAATATTACTGTCACTGTTGCTACAAATTTTACCACCTTAAGACCCTTTTTTGATGTAAAGACGGTGAGTAAAAGGACACAAAGAAAAAGTTAACCTGAATATGCCTAATTAGATAAATTCCTACAATAAATATATGGGCGGAATAGATTGCCATGACTGGTTGGCTAGACTATATGCCATTCGTGGGAAAAAAGTGAAACTGGCCACTTTTCCTTCATACACTGACATAGCAGTGGTAAATGCCTGGATAATCAACAAAGCTATGAATAAAAGAGATGTCCTAATCTTGAAGGAGTTTTAACGATCAGTAACGGCGGTTTATCTAAAAAGAAAGTCGGTAAACAGAACAAGAGGAAGACTCTTGATCTCCTCTGTACATCCTAGTGTGAAAGAAGGCATCTACAAAGCTGGTGTTGGCCACTTTCTACAGAAGAACAGAAGCGGTGATAGTAGGGGGGCAATTACCCCCCCCCCCCTTCAGTACCCCCCCCCCCCCCGTCGGCGAGATATTTAGCGTTTCATCGGCAAAAATGTTCACTAATTCAGGATGGTTGTAGAGAGCTGCACATTCTCAAATATGATTATTTAAAAATTTCCTTGAAATTAATATATTGTAAACAACCGAAATATCCAAGTAATGGTTAAATTGTTTAGACTATATTTGGCAAAATATTCGATAGGATGGTAGATCAATAATATGCCGTATTTTCATAGACAATTTTTGATAGAACTAAAAATTGAAAACAATGGATGTCGAAGACATATGTATAGCAGATTTCAGACATCTGATTCAAATGTCTTTCATTCAGCTTATAATTTGCACTACTTTTGACAATATAACCTACAAAGATGATAAGCTAATTTATTGACAAGTTTTGATCAACCGACTATAAACTCAATGTGACGAATGTCGAAGAAATCTGCATATTTCCAACATTTGATTAAATAGTCGTTCATTTAACGTATAATTTGCACTTATTTTGGCAATATACCCGACCAGGGAAGGAGATATCGCTTCAAGTTGCTTAAAAACATATCTTTTTTTTTTTTACAAATGTACAATGAACAGTGAAAGGAAGGACCAGTATCCGAATAAAAAAAAGATTCTGAATAATACTTGATTTTCTTTAATTAAATGTAAAATTAACTATTTTGATTTATTTTGAAGCCAAATGAGAGATATTGGGCCAGCCCCCCTGTCGAATCTGTCTTGCCTCCCCGTCGGCAAATTCCTGCCGTCGCTTCTGCAGAAGAGGGTCAAACAGTGTCATTGTTAAAGATATTACAGCAAAGGAAAATTGAAAAATACTGCGGGAAATGCGATTAAGCACTTTGTCAGTCTTGCTTTGGATCTTTTCATGAAGTTTATACTGAAACGAAAAATCAATTTTAGATTTGACACTAATGAGGAGAGCACTGAAAACGCTAAGTGAAAATTTTATCCCCTTTATCCTAGAGTCCTACCTAAAGGACGGATCAGATTTCTTATATAAAAAAAAATTAAACATTTTCAAATATAACAAATAACATATAACATTATAACGTTATCCAAATATAACAAATTTTATTATATTTGTACTATTTATGTTTAATATTCCTCAGAAAGTTTGGTTATTTTCAAATTTGAACTAGATAAATAAATTGGAATAAACGAACTTATTTTGTGAAATACCATGAGGCCCTGTCAGTTAAAAAGTGCACCATAACCCTTTCTCCATTTGCAGTTTCTCAAGATATATTGCTAAAACATGCTTCAAATCATTTGTGTTAATCTCTTTGCATTTCAGTGTTATTTAAATAATTAAATTAGCGTGTTTTAATAATTAAATTTTTAAAAATACTGAAATTGTACAAATAAATTTCCGTTGAAAAAAATCTTTATCGTAATCGCTATCGATGCGCATGCAATTCTTGTTTACGTTTGTTCCTCTGTGCACATGGTTGTTCTCTTCGAAAATTCAATAAATTGAGCGCGATGACTGAATTTAAACCCTTAGAAGTCTTTGAATATCCTCGTTCAGGAGTTCAAATTACAGAAGAAAATCTTTATTGGAAAAACCTCGGCGTTAGTTATTATAAAGTTTTTTATACATTTTTTTAGGGAAATTAATTTTTTTTGAATATTTGGCAGTTAGATGCTATGTTTATAGTTTTTTTAAAAAATAATTTTTATATTTATTTTTTAGTTTCCATATGCTTTCAAAGAATTTGGAGCAATTGATTACATTGATTTCTCACCACAAGAACCATACAATGCTGCTGTCACTTGTTCAGCCAAAGTAAGGCTTTTAAAATTTAAAAGATATGTTATATCTCTTTTCCTATTTTGATATATTTTAAAAATGACTGCTCGTATCAAAACTAGGTTAATATTATCACTGTAGAACGTAAGCTCTACAGGGCATAATTATTTTCCTCATAAATTAAATTAAGCTCTTTTAATTCATTTTGAAATGTCTTCTCAGAGGTATAAGAAATTTAGAGATTTATCAGAATTAATAAATTGAATTTTATTAGTGCATTGCTGCTGCTGCATATATAATTTTGGAAATATTGTTATTGCTTTCTTTTTTGATTAAGAATGATGAAGGAATCTTGATATTTATATTCTTACTGACATTGAACATGTTCATTGAAATTAAATGATATATAAAGGAGAGGTATAAATAATATTTATTCTATTTTTTAAACTTATTATGCCAATGCTTTAGAGTAGACAATATATATATATTTTCTGCCTTCATCGAAAACAAATAAATTTCTTGGCTGTCTGACTCATTAACATCCACCGTCCAACTGGCCATTTCAAAAACATAGATTTTCTTGGTTCAATCTGCACATTTAAAATGATTTACATTGCACCTTGTTCATGATCATCAAAAATGCAAGACAATTGGAAAACTGTAATCGATTGAAATCAATAGGTATGTTGGTAGGAATGTGTGGAATGAGCGTGTCTTCTTTATTCTATTTTCCATCAAGAATGGTAGCCTCAATTCTTGTTTTATGTTGATCTTGAGATTCTGGGGCACTTAAATTTGCTATTTGTTTCATTGTTCGCTTGTTACTTCTTATTTGTTTGAGAAGCTTGAATTTGCTTATTTCTACAAACTGTCCTGTTTGATCTACTGTGTAATGAACATTTGGGAGGCATCTTTTTTTGAAAAAGCAACTGACATAATATACACTTATATAGCCAAAATATTATTTGTCAATTCCTGAACAAATAGAAAAGAGTACTACTTGCACTGGAAAATTTCCTTTGTATATAGCTTACCTTGATTGTTACCGCCAATAATAATCTATTTTCTATCTGTGAGATAAACTGAATAATCTGTGCTAAAAAATGTGCATGTTTAATATACAGTACCTTGTGTAAATGACTATTCATTAACAATATATATATATACATATCCCTTGTACTTGATATTTTTAATTTCATTTCAATCAGATTGATTGGCATTGATGATAATTTTATTTTGTTAGATATATTTGTGATTAACTCCTAATGGCATGTGCTGTTTATTTTTTGTCAATTTAAAAATAATATTGAATCATAGAAATGTATGGAATTATCTGTTTGCAAATTTCATTTAGTTCTAAATAAATCCTAATAATTGTACTATGGTTCAAATGCCAGCACTAGGTGGCAAAGTTTTATTGCATTTGGATGAATGGTATGGCAGTTCATAAGATACGAACAAACAAATATTCATTTTTATAAATTAAATTACAAAATTTCTTATATCTATACTGTGCTCATAAAAAAGTAATAAAATGAACAGAGAACAGAATTAAGTAAAATACTAATGTATTTTACTAAAAATTATTCTTTATCATATTTATGATTTTAGCATTTATTTTTGTGAACTTGTATATAGAACTTTTTGTAATATTCTATCAATATCATCTACCTGTTAAATTGCCATATATGTTATCGAAGGGATTTATTTACTAAATTATTTGGAAGTAAAGCTTTGATAATAATTGAGATAGAAATTCAATAACAAGAAATATATTTCATTCTTAATCTATTGTTTAATTCAAAATATTTGATTTTTTTCATTCTGTATTATATATTTTAGGTACAAATATATAATACAGCAAACAATAAGCACCAGTCATCTTATTCAAGATTTAAGCAATCTGCATATGGTGGTGTATTTCGAAAGGACGGAAATCTTCTTGTAGCAGGAAGTGAAGACGGATTTTTGCGGTTGTTTGAAGTGAAGATGAGTCGTTTACTGCGCATATTTAAAGGACATAAAGCGTATGACAAACATAAATTAATTTTGTTTTGTTGCAATTTTTTAATTGTTTCTTTATGTTACAGAGTATTAAATCCTTTCTTGTTAAAATTGTTGCAATTTAAGCTGTTTGCATTTTTAAATTCATGTTTATTGAGAGTGTTGTAAATTAAATAATAAAACAATTTATTAGCTAAGGCATACATAATTTTAACTATTGTTAAATTTTATTATTGAGATTTTTTAAAAATATTGATTAAATTTGTGTTTAACATTCAGTTTTGTTTTGCCTTCCCTTCCTCTTTTGCTTTATTTTTTTCATGAATTTTTTTGATCAAATGTATAAGATTAAAATAATTATTTTTAATAATGTTGCATTTCAGTTTTGGGAAACTGAATAAACTTTATGGTGTTTCTTCATACATTCATGTAACCTTTCGTTCATATTTCTTATACCTCAGTTAATTTCAGCTAAAACAGCTAATTATTTAGCAGTGGAAGAAAAAATTACTTTCTTTTCTGTGACTTTTGTTATAGTTTCCATTTCATAAGAACCAGATGCTTGAAAAAACTCCTGTCTTCTTAAGTATGTGATAAAAATAATTTAAAAATTTAAAAAAAAGAAAAGAAGCAAAATTGTCACATCTCTATCTGTATTAATTGGGTACTTACATATTGAGCCATCAATCATTTTTGCCAAATCAAAAAACGGTCACCAATAAATTGCTTACACTTTGGTATTCAAAAGAATTAAAAAAAATTTCTTGGTAGGCACTTTGTCGGCGGATCGACAGTCGAATACATAAGTACCATTAATTGTTCTATCATTCAGTGACACATTAGCATTTTGAAATTAAACATAAGGAAAAGTTATATTATTTGACTGTACTATAACTTCATTTTCTGAGACACATTTAATTTTAATAATAACTGCAATATCTTGGATAAACATTTTAATGGATTGCTCTTTTCTGTATTAATACCAGGCTATACACATTTTTCAACGATTGAAACATAGTTTTCTTTAATATTATAGTGTTTTCTTTATAAAAAAAATGCAAAAGCACACAACTAGCATTATTACCTTAAGAGTAAAAGTTATATTTTAGCCTATTAGCTTTCTTATTTGACATACTACCTTAGTTTTTAGAATTTTCAGTTTTGACCACATTATTTTGTTTAGAATGTTGCCAGATGGCAAAATTTTGCAGATGATTAATCCAAATTTTGTCTTATATTGTCCCATTTTATTTGTCATATTAAATCTTACCATGGTGGATTTTCGATTAAAAAAATCTTCCAATAATTATTTACTTCTTTTCATTTCAAAATATGTGAATATATTGAATATATATATAATATCATATGTGAATATATCTTTTCATTTCAGTATCTGTAATTGTTTCGATGAAGTTGCATCCAGTTCTGTTTTATCAGAAATATAATAATTTAATGTTGGAGGAAATGGTTTTTGATGTTTTCCCCATTTTGACGGTGAAAGAATATTGAAGATAATCTCAGTTTTTCTTAAATATTAAAACAACTGACAAACTTTTACGACTCTTTTCTAGAAGAAACTTTGTAACGGTATCAACAGTGTATAAGTTATTCACTAGACTTTTTAATAATATGTGCTTTTGGTAATTTTTACTTCTTGGTATCTCTCTGGGCTAATGTAATTGAACACATTTTAAATAATATAATTTCTGATTTAAACTTACTTGCTTATCAGACATTGATTTTTAGTATCTTTTCAATGAATTTATAACAAATAGATCTGGAAGTGCTGATCTTTCTTTCTTTAATATCATCTGTTGAATTAACAACTTTTCAATTATAAGAAATTTTAATTTTATTTCTATTAACATTTGTTTGATTTTAAATTAGACAGAATAATTAGTGTGATAGGCAGTATTTCAATTCATTTGCTTTTTTTTATTCCAAAATTTGTGAATGTTACGTAATATTTTATTTTAAAAGTATTTATCAAAAATAATATTAACTATTAATTAAATTAAATCAGCCTATTTAGTTCAGAATTTTTTATTAAAATTTTTATAAGATAAATTATGTTTCTATGTTTTATATTTATAAAGTATGTTAAGGAAAGTAAATTATGCTTTATTTAATGCATTTAGAGTGTTCATTCTATAATGCATTGTCTTTATTTTAATTTGTTGGATATTTTAAAGTACTATTTTCCTTTTTACTGCAGAGCAACTCATCGCTGCAATTTCACGTCAGATGGAGTGCACATTCTTAGTTTTTCTGATGATAAGACAGTAGGATTGTGGGATATACCTACAGAAACAAAATTAAAATCATTTGAGGAACACAAGGTTATGCATAACATTCTTTATTAGCATTCTATAAATTTTTTGCTTAGAAATGCATTTACAATGTTAGTGCATATTTATTTTACAGTAATTAAACAATAGATGATTCTTTATCATCTTTATAGATTTTTATTTTATTTTTAGTACTCTTGGTGACTGAATTATTTTGCATGACTTTTTGAATAAATATATATATATAGATTTCATTTATAAAAAGGCTATACCTATTTAAAAATCATTTTTTTCATATATGATAACAAATTAAACCCACTTTTTAAATCATTGTTTGAATTCAATATAATTAAATTGTAAATCTATCCATGACTATTGTTTTGTAAAACGATTAGGAACTGTTTATGGAATAAATGCTTATTCGGTATATTGAATAAATGATGCTCTTAGTTCAAGCATTTTTAGATTGTTTTATGGTTTTATTTTTTAATATTTTATTTTTAAACTAATTCATAATAGATATTTATTTAAATAAAATTTATTGGGATAATCTGGTTGAATAAAACAGTTTTAGAAACTGTAGAACCTGTTTTTGAAAATTCTGATATGCCTACTTATTTATGTTTACCATTTTTCAAATTCCTTAAGTGCTATATATTTTTTTTTCTGATGAGCTTTGTTTACTGTGAAGTTGGTGATGATTTTTCTTAGTTAAAGTTTCTTAATTCTACTTCTTTTGTAATTTCAACCTGAAAATTATTTAACTGTACTCAAGAAGAAATCTCAAATGGCACCAATTCTAATTAGGGCAATTGATCATTATATTATTAAACTGTGTATATTAGGTAAATATTTTCTATTACTGATGGCATTGTAACATAATCAAGATTATGTTTTTGTCTACCTTTAATGTTTTTGAGTTAAGTTTGAATTATAAATGCCATCTTAAATTATTTCCATTTCATGAGTTAACAAGTTCTTTTTCTCCATTCTTTTTAAGTTTCACTCTCTAATACAATTTTAATATGTAATGAACTAAAACATATTGAAATGTGAAGATAATAATAAAATCTTTTTCTTTTGTTTTTAATGCTGAAGTATTTTAAACTTGAAATGTTAAACTTATTTTCTACAGGATTATATAAGATCTGGTGCTGTCAGTCAATCTTCCCAGGATCTATTTATTTCAGGTAAACTGTTATTTGTTATTCTAATAGAAAAAATTTATCTTGAGTTTATGAATTATGTAAGTTTAAGTAAAATTATTTAGAAAGAGGTTCAATGTTTTTTTTTAAAAAATAAATGCCATTTCTTATAAATCATCTCTTTTAAAAATGACATTTCTTTAAAGTCTTTAAAATAACTTGTTTCATTCTATTCATTATAATTTTTGTTAAGAAAGAGGAAGAATAGAAAACAAATTGAAACCATATAAATATAGGGCAATATATTTTTAATTGAAAATATATAGTGGTAAAGCTGTTAACCAGATTGAATTTTTTTTTCTTTCACATTCTAGGTTCATATGATCATACAGTGAAGTTGTATGATGCTCGTACTGGCAGTTCAGTGATGACTGTAGATCATGGAGTTCCAGTAGAATCAGTTCTCATGTTTCCTTCAGGAGGACTTTTTATCTCAGCTGGTAAAATATGCATATTTATTCTAGCATTTAAAATTATGGAACTATTTCCAAAAACCTGACTTTTGTCAAAAGCTACTTATTATTGCATGCAGAAAGAGTTTTCATTAGTTTGTTTTCTTCCCGAAAGTTCCCCCCCCCCAATTTTTATCTAAAAAAAGCCACATATCAGGCAGTTCCATTCTGAGCTATTAAATTTAGCTCATATATGCAACTTGAAATGATTTGTTTTTAAAATTTTTCATTAAAATTTTGATTACAAAACTTTTTTGCCATGAATATTATCACACAAAATTTATTATTGCACCATTTTTATAATTTTATAATTTAATAAATTGCCTTCATACTAATGCTCCCTCCCCTGAATTTTGGAAATTCCATATTCAACTACAGAATGTATTGTATTGAAGATCAAACTGTTTCCAATTTTCATTAAATGCTTAACCCCATGATTTTCTTCCATTACTAAAAATTAAAGGTTTCTATTTAATATTTGTGTGGTTTACATGATTAATTGGAAAATAAAATTATGGTGGAAATTGGAAAAATTGGAAAATAAACCAGGCAATTATGTTTTGATATGATATGAAGTTTTTATTTCTGTGATAATTGAATACTTAAACATATTTTTTGAAGAAATCGTGAACATTATTAACAAGAAATTGAATCAATGATAAACAGGATCAATATTTTTGGTGAAACAGTTGGTTATGAAAGATGAATAGCTTGAAATACTTTAGCTATCTAAATTATAGGTAATCTTATCTTTCATACCATAAATTTCTTTATTAAGTAACTGTTAGGTAATAATGTAATTAGTGATTAAAAAGCACTTTTTTTCACTCACTCTTCTTTTTACTATCTATTTTAAGCATAATAAAGCAGTTTCATTCAATGAAATGCAGTTTTGAAATTAAGATTGATGGTAGGGGAAAAAAAACTGGGAGATTAAATGTGACACCCACTTTCTCTTATAATTTTTTGTAAATAAGCTAACCACAATAATCAGTATGAATTTCTATTATTTTTGAAAAATGAAGCATAAAACTGAAGAGACAAGGAAATAAAAATTAGGAACCAAATAAAATGTTTTAGAAAAAATATATTTTTTATTGATGAAAAAATTATTAATCTATGAATAGAATAAAATGAAGTCTTCTGAAAGCGTCTGTATATGGAAACCACAAAAACTCAGGAAATAGTTAACGAATATTGAAGATATTTATACCATTTTGTAGAGCATTTATTGAGGAAGGTTTTAATATATTAAAATCATATTGAAATTAAAAGGGGATATGATATTTCCATAGATTTTAATTTATCTGCACATGCACGAAAACCGCAGACTCCACATGAAACAAATAGCCTGAGCTGTAGTATGCATATGAGAAACATTTCTTATTTATGTCTGATTTTAAACAGCGATTCAAATCAAAAAATAATATTTCTCTATAAGTAGTGAGTTTCATTTATGAAATATTATTAAGTATCAAAAATGAGAGATTGGCAAAGAAAACATGAAATACCCTCCCTACACTTTAAATAGGAATAACATATTTTGATTCTTTATTAAAGAGTGCAGAGAATTCAGTGACTGAATATTTAATTAATTGTTGAAACTAAGTTGCAAGATGTAGAAGTGAAATTAACATCATATCAAGGGTAAAATTTTATATTTAAGTTGGTATGAAGCTCATTTTTATACAACAATTTTTTTCAAAGGCCAGTGAAGAATAAGTGATAAAAAAATTATATTTGATTCTTATATAATTAAAATTTTTGAAAGAAACATGTGGTGATCATCTTTAAGATCTGAAGTGTACTTAAGTAAATTAATTCAATGATCTTTTCTGTAAACCACTCTTTGTTTGTTATTAGTATTAAGAGATTTCTTTATTATTATTATTTTGCCAGATTTTGTAATAATGTGTAATGAATTTTTTTTTTTTTGTTATCACTTGAACTTTCTTAAATACTAGATTACATTTTAATTTAAAAATAATTGTGTATTGTCTCTTCATATTTCAGGTGGCACAAGTTTAAAGGTTTGGGACCCAGTTGCTGGACGATTACTTTCACAAGTGATTCAGCACCATAAAACTATTACTTCTCTTTGTTTTGCAAGTAATGGAAGGCGCTTAATGTCTGGATCATTAGATAGGTATGGCTGGCTTGTGTAACACTACCATGTAAGCTGATTCTATAATACATCTGATATTTTACATTGTTACTAATATCAATATTTTTTAAAATCAAATATCAAAAACTATATAGATTTAAAACTACATATGGTGCATTTTAATAGAGTGAGATGTTGAACAATCATAAATTAACATGATTTTTTTTTATATTTGTAAACTTACCCACTGTTTCAGAAAACTTATTCTTTATTATTTTATTCAATAAGAGTAATGTATGTATCATCCTTTTTTTATATGACTGTATTACTTTAGTATCTCTTTAAAATATTATTTAAAAATTATTTTAGATACATTGACAGATAATACTTTTTAAAAAGTTTTGACTTATATACAATTACTTGAATGGTGTATTAACTTTATCTAAAAAACATAAATGACTATATTTTTTATGAAATTTGGTTTATTTTGAAGGATTTAGATTTGTTACAGTAATAATACGGGTATTTTAAATTATTTATGAAATTGCAGTGTTTTCAATATTTAATACAATTTTTTATTTCATTATAATATGAAAGAAACTACAGATAGTTAACAAAAGTAGCTCCATTAAAAATTATTGCAACAAGTATGAGATCAGAATATCTTAATCATTATGGTTGAAAAAGTATTATTTTTAGCATGTGCTAAATCTGAGTTTCTGTTGTTTTTTTTTTTTAATTAATTTCTAAGTTTGTTGTGATACATATTTTAAATTGTGCATTGTTTTGAAGATTATTTTTACCAATATAGTATTCAATAATTATGAAATTCTGTAGTTTGCTTGAAACATTAAATTAATAAAACATTTCTGGCAGTATTAAGCTCTTATCATTAATATATTTACTGTATGATTTCAAAATATTAAATTTTTTTACAGGCATATCAAAATATATGATGTAACATCATATGAAGTTGTTCATACACTTAATTATCCATCACCGATTTTAAGTATTGCAGTTGCTGTAAGTTATTTTAATTTCTTACTATTATTAAGTTAATATGTTTTAATTTTTATATTTAATAAAAATGTAATATAATTATTTTTAAATTTCTTTCACTCTGAAAGAAATTGAACTAATTGTTTGTATTTAATTATCAATTAAATATTTTTTTCACAAGGAATTCTTATCTTTTTCTCTAAAATTTGTGGTCTCTACTCTAAAGGTTATGAGTTTAAAAGTTTTCTATTTTTTGTAAATTCTAACTACAAACAAATGCATTTTATATGTGATATTGTTACTGAATTCATGAGATTAGAAAATTTTTTTAGGAGGCACCGTGAAAAATTTCTTTCTTTAAAATGTATGAAATTTTAAACTAATTTATTATACAAACTACATATTATTAAGTGATATTTCTACTCTGTTTTTATTACTTTTGATGAATTTATGTTGAAATATTTATTCACTAGTATCATTTTTCTCTAATTGAACAAGTAATCAATTCTATTAATTAGTTTGCTTTTTTTTATAATGATGAGGATTTCTTAATTTAGTTTGAACATTTTTGATAGAATCAATAAATATATATTGGCTACAATTCTAAACTCACTACTCTTAAATTAATGCATTGAAAAAACATTATTTACTGAAGTTTTATAATGATACTTGCAAGTATTCATAGTGATTCTGAGCCTTTATTTGAATTCTGAAACCATGTTATTTTTTATTATGTTTGTAATGTCTGGAAATTTAGTGTACTGAAAATTTCATGTGAAGTTTCGATATGTGCATGCTGTCATTTTTACTGGCAATTGAATGGCTATTTTTCAGCATCTTGTAGTGTTTATATTTTTGTTTTGTTTTTATTTGATTTTCCAGTTATACATAAATATAATTATTTTCATTTTTTTCTTCTGTTTCTATTGATTAGTTTTTAACTTCATAAAAGCTCTTGCATAATGGTTTGTTTAAAATATTTTAGAAATGATAGTAAATGATGTAAGGTTTAAATTAGCAAATTAAATTTTCTTTCATTAACATTGATTTCATCTCATTACTAAGTATACAAAATGATTAACCTGTGTTCCAATTTTACAACACAAAATACTATGATGTTTGAATATTATAACTGAGACTTCATTGTAATATCTATAATATCTATTGTTTCCAATTTAAATCATGCATATGGGGTCAAAATTCTCCATTTCTTCTAAAAATCTATATTTAATGGTAACAGGTATTTATTTATAAATGAAGATAAGATTATTAATGATGTTAGTGTAAATAAAATAATTGATGTCTACCAGGCATTATGCTAATAATTGGATTAAATCTAAAATTCTTTTTAGAAGGATTTATGTTAAGACAATCTGACTCTTTTCTGTTAATTATATGTCCCCATGTTTGTATCCATTCTTTCTGGATACCATCTTAATGTAAATATTCCTTTTTATCTATCTTTTTTCTATTAAATATGCATCCATTATGATAGTCATTTATAATTCAAATTTATAGTTTTTAATTTAGATACTTTATGTTGTATTGTTTCTCATATTACTTTAATTGTGAGACCAGAAATAATTAAGGGGACCTTCTCCTTCCCCCAAGAAATTATATATATATATATGTATACAATTATTGTGAAAATTTATAACTTTTATCTTTAGATCACTTTGATGTCTTATCCTGGTCTTTTTGTTGTTAGTTTATTTTAGAAATTGAAAGCTAGCATTTAAACAATAATATTAAAAACAGTTCTTATTCAAATAATTTTTGTAAGTCTGTTTCCAAATTGAACAGTCATTAATAACTTTTTAATTTGATATATTGTGAGGGTATATAAGTTTTGTAAAATATAAATTTGTGTTGTTTTTAAGAATTTAATGGCAATTCTGAAAAACAAAAGTGTT
Organism: Argiope argentata; assembly: GCA_026289955.1. Classification (NCBI taxonomy): domain Eukaryota; kingdom Metazoa; phylum Arthropoda; class Arachnida; order Araneae; family Araneidae; genus Argiope; species Argiope argentata. Next base: position 44,257 of record JAOUZG010048464.1, read on the forward strand.
TGCGTGAAATAAATCTGACTTCCAAGAAAAATTTATACTTTCACTGACATTTTCCTTTGTTTTATTAGATGTTTATCTCTAACAAGAGTACCTGTTTTTGTTATATGGATTTTTCATGTTATTTTGAATTATAAAATTATGACTTTACTTGAAGATTTAAAATAAGGAAGTTTATAAGGGCTAAAAGGAGAAATATTTGGAAATGACAAATAAATAAATAAATGTTATGCTAACTCATAGCAACTTCTTTAAAATGAGGGGGTGGGGTGGAACTACCTAGCACTTTTATGTTTCCATAGTTCATACTCATTTAATATTTTAATATGAAAAATGACATATAATTTCTTTTGACATTTAATTTACTATTTTTGATCTTAAATTAATAATAATTGAATTAATCTACATAGCTAAATTCTGAATATTTTGATTTTTTAAAGAGAAGTGTGTTTGTAATCAATAGAGATTAGGTAAAGAATCTACAATGTTATAAATAAAGAATGAATGATTATATTTCCCTTTGCATATGTATTTTCTATATCCCAGCCTCCAATATTTAAATAAATTATTTTTCTTTTAACTGTATTACTTGAATGGCACACAAGTATTTAATTCTAAACACAATGTTCACATTTTGATATGATTTGAATGTTAGCACCTGTCTTAGTATTACCTTTAAAACTAAATGCAGATTACTATTTCCAACCCTATAAAATTTCTGAACTATTTAATCATTCACTTTATTCTTGTTATTTTTTTCTGACACAAATTGTAAGATTTCTTTACTCTCAATTTTGATTGTTTCCCTATATTTTTATTTTATTTAAAATATAAAAAGATGATACATATTTTTCATGTTTGAAATTCCTTTATGTCAGTTTTTCATTTTTATTTAATTTAAGCCTGATGATAAAGCTGTTGGTGTGGGAATGACAGATGGATTGTTTTCATTGAGACACATGAAACCATCAAAAGTACCTGAAGAAACTAAGCAGAAAAAAAGTACTTTCTATCAGTATCGCTTATATGGAACAGATTTCAAGCCTACTGATGTAAAATAAATTTCTTTTTTATTTTATATACTTTATTTTATATATAAGCATAATTTATATTTTTCTTAATAATGGAACAACCAGGCTAGTCAAAATGAGAGGTCACTCACTGTTAGAATCAATTTCTATCTTGCTGGCTGATAGTTGTAGTGTTATTTTTTGATAAAATTATCTTTAACTTTAATATCTAAAAATTTGTTGCTTTCGAGCTTTTTAAAAAAATTCTTTTAACATTTAGTTGCAAAGCAGGATTTTAGATCATGTTATTTTATAAAAATTACCGAGTTTTTTTTATTACATTAAAGAACATTTTGACAAAAATCAAATTTATCATGCTATTAAAATTACTGACATGCTTTTTTTTTTTCAAATAAATAATCTTGTAAGGAAGTTTTTATTTCAAGTTAAAAGTGGTTCATATGAAGAATTGGGAGAAAAAATCATTACAAATACATGTTGCTTGCTTTACGATTAATTAACCAAATGTATTTTCTCACAAGTGCCTTCTCTCTAAATTTTGAACTTTGATGCAAATATGAAATAAATTCATTATAAAACATAAAAATGATTTTTAGAATTTAAAAATTAATACAACTGCTAATTAAATTTAAAACGAAGGCCAATAAAAATTCAATCTGATGTGACTTATTGTTCTGATTGTAACTTCAGAAAACATACTGCTAATCAAATTCCATTATTGAAATATTTACTTGTATAATTATTACTGTGCCAATGTTTATTACATTGTTTTTAATGTCATATTAATTTCACGTCATATTATTTTTTTTGTTGATATTTTAAAGTTCTTCGATTGTATTATGGATATATTTCCTTGGCATTTATATATTTTCATATTGAATTTTTATGTTATTGATTGATTTTTTGTTGTTGTTTTAGAGTGATGTTGTTGTACCCGAAAAGAAAAAGAAGATTTATAAACAATATGAAAATTACTTGAGGAGTTTTGAATCTACCAAAGCTCTAGATACAGTTTTGAAAGTAAGTTTTATTTTAGCAAATCGTCTTGCCCATTAGCTTAGATACGAATTTTTTTTAAAAAGACAATCTTTTATTTCTGTGTGTATATATGTAATTATTAAAGTATGATATATATTTTTTTACTCCATAATATGTTTAGTTGGCTGATTAATGAATTAAATGATCAACATAAGACATACTTTTATTCTATAATTAACTATTTCATAGAATAATGATTTTTATTCTTTTAAAATGTAAAATTCTTTGCATGTTTCATTCTGCTTGTTAATTTCAGCATTTTCATAATTATGTACAGATTGATTTTAATTAAAATTCAAACTTCAAAGGACTGCAAAATGAAGAGATTTGAAAAATATTCATGTAAAATGCATTATGGCTAAAAAATATTCTTTGAAAATAATTTTCAAGCAATAATTTAATAATATGTGTTGAAAAAAATAATTTAATCGTGTCCTTATGTAAATAACATTTTGTATGTTCTCAGACAACATATACAATTAAGTATTGTCTTATTCATTAAAATTATTTATTCTTGTATTGTTATAGAATAATCAGTTAGTTTTTGATTAAAGTGTATTGTTGCTTATATGCACTTGTCATAGATGAGCCCATTGACAAAGTGAGTAATTTAAACCAAGTTTGTGTAGTAGCTTCTGAGGGTAAAGGCAACTGAGGAGAGAAGTCTGGCTTCACACTCACACACTTTCTTTCACTAACCTTTTTTACAAGGATAGGGGCAGTGCTCTTTCACGCACCTCACACGAAGAACACAGGAAAGAACAACCGGGGCACTAGCATAACGTAACATAAGTTAAGTGTGAAACAAGTAATTTATTTTACTGGTTATATCAGTTTGTTTTTAAATGGATTAACTTAATTATGCATTTAACGTATATAATTTTGTTACTATTTCATTTTCTTTACATATAAATAGCTATGATTATAAAAAATAATTCATTATAAACATTTTCTTTTTAAAAATTGTGCATTTATTCTTTCTTTAATATACTTAAAAATAAGGCTATCACTTGTAGTTAAAAACTCTTTTGTTTCTGAATGTGTAAATTTTATTAAAATTTTTCTTGCAAAGCAGCATATCTTTTAAACTTTGTGATGATTAAATAAAAGCTTAATATTCTAGGCATAGACACTATTAAATATACAGTTCTCTCATTTAACAAAAAATTCATGAAGCTTTTGAGCTCTTTCGTAATTTCAAATTATTTGCTAATATTTTTCATAGGTTCATTTTTATAAAGACATCAAGTAAAATTTGCTTCAATTAGCAGTGTAATTCATAATTTTTTTTATGCTTTTCGTGTAAAACCAATATTATGAATCTATGAACAGCTATGAAAGTTCTAAAAATATCTTGCAACAACATTAATAAATAATGCTTTTTTTTTTTACTTAAAAAAATTATGTAATGTGAAATGTAAAGCATTACAAGATTCTATCTTCAAACATTAGTTGATTCTTTTAGTTGATAATGCATATGTATTTATTGAAATAATTATTATGCATAGGATTTGCAATTGTTATCAATTGATTTATACAAAAATAATTATATATTATATAGTTTATGTACACTGAAATACTATTTTAAATGTAGTTGTCTTAAATGTATTGTTTTCTTTTACATTTGATATCAATTGATTTGTACAGAAAATAATTTTATATTAAATAGTTAACATAGATTGAAATACTATTTGAAATGCAGTTGTCTTAAATGTATCATTTTTCAGGATAAAATCCAGAGGGATAACCCAGAAATAACAATTAGCGTAATGATGGAACTCATTCGAAGAGGTGCGATCAAAGCAGCCATGGCAGGCAGAGAAGGAGAATCTTTATTACAGCTGCTTAAATTTGTCACAAAGTAAGTTATGAAAATGACACTAAATGAAATAACAAAACTACTCTGTCATAATTCTAATGCTATTAATTTTGTTGGCATTTTTTTCTCTTAATGAAATTACTCAGTTTTTAAACTATAAAAAAAAGATGGATAATTTTTTTAAAAAATTCTAATTTTTGTTTTAGTGTCTGGTTGAATATTAAGCAGAGTCTATAAAAATAGGGCATTTTGTAAAACATTTTTGTATAAAAGTCAAATGTTTTTGATTGATTTAGATATAACAAAATCTTTATAACTGTTATGTCTAAAATTATTCTTATATATCAATTTGATTTTTATATTTCCTTTTATTTCAACAAATTTTCAAAAATGCTTTTTTGATCTAACATGCAACAACATATTTTTATTTTTAGATTTAATTTGAAGCAGTTTCAATTTTTTTTTCCATTTAATATTTTAATCATAAACTTATCATTGTTAAAATAATTTTTACAAAAAGGACACTTTTTATATTTATTCTAATTCAATTTTTCCCTTCATTTTCAGATTGTAATATATACAAATAGTAATCAAGGTAAAAGAATATGATGCCCAAAATTCTTACTACATTATTTATAACTGGTGTTTCTGCTTTACAGGTACATTGGAGATCCTCGATTCATGAGAGTTCTTATTGATGTAGGATTAATACTTCTTGGTAAGAATTCTTGGTTTGAATTGTAGTAACCGAAAATTACCTTGGATTGTTATTTTTCATGAATTAATTGTCAGCACTTATACTGCCAAATTCAGATAAATTGGGGAATTGTTTATTTGATGATATTACATAGAATTTTTTACATTTTAAATTTTTTATTCCTAAGTTTATTCAAATTCAGATACCTCAGAATATTGGAACACCTTTCTGTTTCAGAAATCCCTTCAAAACCCACATAAGCCCATTTAAGAGGGTTGATATTCAAAAGAAAACATAGCTTTCTTGATGGTTATTAACCACATGTGTATTTGGAATCTTTTGAAAGCTCTCAGAAACCACCCTGTCCTCCAAATGCACCTGGCTGAACTTCTCAAATAAAGAAAGAATATATCTTCAATATTCAATCAATCAACTTATTGAAAAGGCAGGGTGGAAGAGAGAATTTAACAATTGTATCCATTTCAGGCAGCCATTATAGTTTTGTATAGGCATTTGGATGCCTTTCAGTTTTGATAGTTAAATGCCGATAATTTGTGAATAGAACATTTAATAGCTTAAAATTTGTAACTTATACAATTATAACTGTTTAAATAAGATTTTTAGAATTGAAATATTATTATTCATAATATTCTCAAGAAAATTATTTTTATCATAAAAACATTAATTAAATTTCATTGGTGTGTATTTTTTTAGAACATGGGGGGAAAGTATTGAAATAAATGTTGTAAATGTATGATTGGCAAAAAAAAAAAAAAAAAAAAAAAAAAAAAAATCCAGTTATAAATGTTATTCAGTTTGCATTGTAAAATTATTTAATCATAGTTATCATGTTTATTTAGTATTAATATAAATTATATAGGTTTGTAATTAATACTACCAACTATCATAAACATTAAAATAACAATTTAATTAATGTCCATAATGTATAAACCTCCCAGAAAGAGAGAAAAAAAATCTCATTTTGCCAGATATTTCTTTCCCCAATTTCTCTCTTCTTTGCATTTAGTTTCTGCATTTTTTTGAAGAGAATAGAATATTCAAAATATTAAAATATTGTATTAACGTCAAAAGTACATATTTCTTAATTTTAAAAGTCAAATTGACATTAAAAGAGAAAAATGGAATAATAAAATTTTAAATTTGTTAAGATGAAAGGAGGATCTTTTAATACGTAGTTAATAACTATAAAACTGATGTATGTTGTCAAGCTTTAACATTTTGAACTTAATTTGCATCATAAGAATTTCTCTTCCTTTTGCATTTTCAAACTATATTTTATTATTTCATAGATTAAAATTGATAACTTATAGATACCTTTTAAATTTACTTTTACATAAACTATGTTTTGTAATATTCTATAATATTGTCTATTTGAAAGCTGCATTAATATGTATTACTACTTTCATTATCTTATTGCTAGTAAAATATTTTACACTTCTTTTTATTATAGAATTATATGGCCCTAAATTTAATGATCCAGAAACAAGGAAGATGTTCCAGGTTTTGAAGGATTCAGTGGACAACCAAGTCTTATACATGCAAGAAATGGAAGAAATCCAGGCTGTCATTCAGACTATCTTAGTTTCCACATACTCGCAAGAAGATGAAGAAGAAATGATGCTGCCCAAAGCAATATCAAATACAGTACCTATCCAAACATGATTAAAGTTTTCATAGTTGTTTTTATACATCATGTACATTTTGTAATTAAATTACTTCATCTTTTTTCTATTATTATTATTTCATGCAGTGTATCAAAGGTCATTTACAAAAATTTTATATGAAGCAAATTTTCTATACATGTATGTGGAATGAAAATTTGTAGAATCAGTTGACTTGATTTGATACATTTCCTTATAACATAATCATATTTTAAATTCAATAGATCCTTCCATGCTTTATACTGCTGCAAAAACAGGCTTAATTTAATAATTAGAGTTATGTAAATATTTGTTACAAAAATTTAAGTTATTTCATTTGTTTTGAACGGCCTAGATGTTCTCCGAGTCCAGTATTAAAGCAATTAGTTCTGAAAATGTTTTACTAATCTATATTAAGGAAAATATGCCTAAAAGTAGGGCCTGTAATACAGTAGAGATATTTGTTCTGCTGTTTTTATGGCCAAATAGAAGCTTTTAATATATTTATTTTTTTATAACTGACAAATCTCTTAAAGTTCTTATAAAAATTAAATTACTGAAGGCTTTGGAATAAAATTTATCACATTTTTGTTAACAGTAAATTCCTAATGACTAGATGGATATATTAATATGCTATTAATATTTGATACAAAACTTCAAATGAGAATCAATTGAACATTTTAAAATTAACAAACTATGTCTTCACTGTACATTATCCAAAAAAGTCGTGTGTTATGAATAAAAGGAGAATTTTCATAAGTATTATAGACCATGTGGAACAATGGTAATAATAGAAGTTCAGAATCATTTCTTTTATCTTGTAACAAAATTGCTTTATTATTCTTATTGGAATACAATGAAGGCTCAACTTAATAGACATAAAAACAAATGACCTTGGAGGACAAATCGTTTTGAGTTATAAAGAATTTGTTACTAATATTGTATAAATATTTTACAATTACATAATAGTTTCTTGTAAATAATTTTGTATTTTAATTTTAAAAATTGGTTATATTTTAATAGATTTCCAATTTCACACACACATCTTTGTTTTTGATCAATGAAATATCAAAATGCTGTGATGTGTGTTATAATCAGACTGAAATATTTCATATCTGTAAGAATTAAAATATGTGGTATCAATTGATAATTATATTTTACTCTGTACCTACTAAATTGATTGTAATATTGCTAATTATAAAAGCCAATTTTTAAACTATTACATGACTTAAGTACTTCCAAGTTTTATTGCATTTTATATTGTGATAAAACTGTAAATATTCTAGAAATATATTTATATTTTGAATAATAATTACTCTTACATCTGATTTCATGGTGAATTTTTTAAGACACATAATTTAACCACAACTTATCTATAGCCTAATTTCTTTTAAAACAAAATAAAACCCTTAGTTTATTTATTTTTCAAGTCCTATGTATAACAAAAAATATTGGTAATCAATATTTATCAGTTTGCTAAATTAGTAAAAAAGGTTTTATACGAATAGTTAAATGATATTATTCCTTATTATATTTCTATCAATTTTATTCATCATTATCATGTTAAAGGAGTAGGAAGCAGGTCTTTCAATTAATGAGCTGAAAATCATTAGGTTTAAATGTATCTTTTTAATGCGCATTTGATATGATCTATGTGGAGCATGTATTAACTGCCAGAATTTTTAATAGAGCTCTAGAAAGAGAATATTTTACAAAAACTTTAGTGTAAAGATTTCTATAAAACATTTCAGAAATGTTAAAGTGTTTACAAATAATATTTTTACTATGACAAAAAAAAGTAATGAATCAAACTGAGTATGTATGTGTACATGCATTGAAAATTTAACAGAAATTTAGAAAAAAAATAAAAAAAGATTTTTTTTATTTAATACTGTAAATCAAATACACAACACATAATGTAGAAAACTATATAGCTCAAAGCACACTTCCCTTTAAACACCTGCAACAGATAGGAAAGTTAAGAGTACAAACATTTCTATAAACAAATGGCAATTTCTCTTAAATTACTCTTTTAAAAATGGATGCAACTACATGTGATAATACAGATTCACTTTTAATAGATTTCAAGGCAAATTCAGATGCACTTAATTTTTCTGACTTTAAAATTTGTTTCAAGGTACTAAGAGAAAATCGACATTAAGTTTATGCAAATGATTATTCAAAAGAAGCCCTAATTTTCTTTTGAGAAAAAGGTAAATGAACTTTTTCTTGCTTATTGCACGTTATTATTGGCTATTAAAGTGATTTCTTTAAATAACCATGATTTATTTATTTTAGACAAGTATAGATAATAAATATTTTTTATCAGAAAATAAGTATTCCTTCTGAAATCAAAATATAATTATGACCATAGTGTTTTATTTTCAAAAACTGTGGTTATCTTAATATATGACATTGTTCATATTTCCATTTCTTAAAGCAGGGCTTAATTATTTAGCATTGCTTCAGAACAATGGTTTAAGATCAGAAACAAACAAATCAACTGTTTAACAATCTTTCATTGAAATTGCCACTGATGGTTGAAAAATAAAATTTCACAATCTATGATTTAAATATATATATATAGGAGAAAGTTCATGTTTAGTTCTCTCATTTTGGAGCATTTTTCTCCATCAAAGGTGAACTCAACCCACTTTGAAAATTGATATCTTAACTTTTAACATTAATCTATCTGAAAATTATTAAATTGGTATCAGTAAAAAATACTCAATATCTGGACATGCTTTCCTTCATTTAATAGCCATGACAAAAATGCAAGTGCATTCTATGAAGGAAAAATGAAAACTTTCTAGATTAATCAGCAAATGAATATGAAAACATTCATTGAAAGTGCATATAAAAATATTTCAACACTCAAGGGTACAAAAAGTACAGCATTTTTTATTTTACTAAGAAAAATGAAAATGCTATCACAAAATATTCAGAGAAAAAACAGAAAATATACTAGGTATACTCGGTTTTTATATATAAGAATATCTTTCAATTTCATGTAAAAGAGTAATAGTCAAACTTCACCTCAATTATACATAAGGTAAATTTTTAGAAATGTATTTTGAAGAATGGCTCATGATACTTACATTTGATATCTAATATGAAAATAATCTGATGAGCATGCAGTATTGCACTATTTCTGATTTTTCAAGAATGATATGTCAGGCCTTCTATTAATTAGTTAATGTTGCTTATAATCAAGTTTAGAGAATGCAAGATTTGCCAATCTCTAAATTTTGACATCATTTCAGATTGAAAAATCTGACTTGCCAGTTTTATTTTCTGTATTTATATGAAAGGGGGGAATCATAAAATAGTGTTGTTAAAAATTAATAAAAAATGACTGAACACTAGGTAACATTTTTGAATTTAAGAACTTAATATGCAGCTGTGTGAATTGATAAAGATTCTTTTATTATTTTGAACATCAATAATAATTTTTTAAAAAAAAACTTTTGGGCATTTTATTTTTTGTGACAGAGTAGATATTCTAAATGGTAATTTTTAATGTATAGCTATTAGTACTCTATTAATCTCTAATACATTTAATCATTAAATGAGTATTTTATCTGGAACTATTTAAAAACTTTAAAACACAAAGGTACTTATATTTTAAAGTTGATTAATCCAAGAAGTTCACACACAAAAAAAGAATCTTATGGAAATTTACAATATATTTGTAGAGTACATACTATAGTATACAACAATAAAAAAAGCAGTATGGCAGCAAAAAGTAAGTATCTACAAATATATTGTTGCATAAAAGGAACAAATGGAATTTTAAGAAAATGTATAAAATCATCAAAAAACATGCCACAATATCACGCATGAATGTTAATTAAAAGTGCATATAAAACAATCTATGTAAAATATTCAGTGGATAGAAATTACAGAATGCTTTCAACATTTTTTTTAATATAACATTTTCTATTTATGCTAATTATAGAAAAAAAATAAGGCCAAAATTCTCTAATTAGAAACTGGTGGAAGCGTGTAGGAAATTTGATATTAAAATAAAATGATTATTTTATTTTGTAAATCGTATGATTTATTTACAAAGAATTATTTCAATGTGGTACAGTGAAAATCCAACCCAAGTTATGGAATATAATAATGAATACATAACAGAAAAGTGGTGATTACCTCCATGATTCATAAAATATGATGATTCAACGCTATAATCCTCGGTAGTTGAATTTTACTTTCATGCCTTTGTTGTATGAAAAAAACGTTCTTTAATTATTCTATTAAAATACGCTTGAATTCCTTTTCAACATTCCAAGAAAAATTAATCACAGAGGCAAAATTCAAATATTTCAATCATGCTATTAATTTGAAAAATAATTGGAAACAAGAAATGCATTTGTGACATTGTGCGGGGAAAAAAAATCGAATGGAAGCTCCAAGTCACATTTTTAACCAGCTATAGAGATCCTAAATGTCCATCGCATTTCCATTTTTGCGGGAAAATAAGTTCAGAAAAGAAATTTCTTTTCTTGTTAAAGTGTCACTACAGATATTTTTATAGGCATTGATCTATTCTATTTCTGCTTTCATGACATTTCGTTGTGAAAAACAACTCCTTCTTGGACGGTTAATTGCACGCTCTTCCCATCAGGCTGTCAGGGGAATAAAATCCTTCAGGCTAGTGGGCACAGGAGATCCGTTCACGTGACGCACTCTGTTGGGAGAAAAAAAATTATTGTTGCTTAAAAATTACAAGCACACAAAAAGCTAAAGATGGAATGTTTCAGTTATAAGATTAACACAAAGCAAAATTTCAAAAAAACTTCGACAAAGTGTAAATAAGATTCCGATTAACGCGTTGAATAATTTCTTATCAGCGCGACTGGTCTCCCCGAAATTTTCTTGAATATTCCCTGCTAGTTACCTCAGGTAACCAGCTGGTTCATAGGTAATAGTAGTTACATCTGATTTCAAATAAAGCTTTAAGATATAACTTCAAGTCCACGATTCTGATAAACTGTTTGACCATTCGAACCGAGTGCATATTCCCATTTCTCAAATTATATATGTACCAAATTGGTTATAAAAAGAAAAAAAGGTGTGATATCACCGACACTTTATCGAATATTCAATATAAGGCCACTAGTTTTCCTCCTCCCACATAAAAGTTCTAGAATTCTTGTGTACAGTCAACCACACAGTCGCCACTGAACGTGGAAATATCAATAGGATTTGTAGTAGTAGACTACGGTCTTTTAACAAAATCCATAAATATTACTGACAAATTCTGTGAACTGATATCTTCTTCGAGGCGGTTGACCCTGTTACAGGTCGTCTATCTCTTATATTCTTCCTCATTTTCGTTTATACTTGCCATCCTGATTTACGAGCAGCATGTCAACACTTTGAGAAAACCTTCTCAAAATTCTATGTGCTTCTCCTCAGGACTCTCTCCTCCAAACAAACAACAAAAGAGAGGCAAACGTTTTTAAGATTTGAATTTTTGGTTAAAAACTATCAATTTTCAGCATCATGTCTTTCAGTATTGATCAACTGGTTGACTGGTAATACGCCTGATTTCAAATAAATCGGTGGGATACAACTTCATGTCTACGATTTTCAGGGCTCGTCTTAGAATAGTTGGGGCCGGGGCAAAATTGTCTTTGGGGTCTCCCTATGCTTTACTACTTTAGTAATGAAAAATATTCATTAAAGAAGGAAACGTAAACTAACATTTCTATTCGATGTGGGGCCCCATATAAGTGGGGGCCCGGGGCAGCTGCCCTGCATGCCTCTGCCTTAGTCAGGTCCAGCGCCTACTCATATTACCATAAGCTTGGAATCGTTGCCAAAGCCTGGAGATGCGACTCTTGGCGATTCCAAGTTCCTGAAATACTTCCAACTGAATGCGCCCACATGACAGACGACCGATAATTCTTCCATGCATAAAATCCCCCAAATGCATCCTTTGCGCCATAATTATACGGTTATTGCACTGAAAGGCTTATAAAGCGCTTTGCGAACAATTTTACTTTGTTTGGCTCTATTCCTTATACATCAAAGGCCTGAGTAAGGCAGGAGCATACGGGACAGCACCAGGCCCTCGCTTATGTGAGCGTCCCCCAATTGAATAGAAATTTTATTTTACGTCTTTTTCTTTAATGAATGTTCTTCATTACTAAAATATTAAAGCAGAGAGGGTACCAAAGAATATTTTGTCCCTGGCCCCAACTAGGCTTAGGCGGGCTCTGTATACATCGCTCTTACACTCTCGTCATTGTCACCTTTCTATCGGTGTCATCTGATGGCTTCCTTCAATTTGCATATGATAATTAATTATGTGTGTAGTCATGTGTATAGCAACTTCCCCGTATGCCCCAGCCTGACGAATCAGGCCCTGACGATTCGGCCAAACTGTTCGACCATTCCAAGTACTTAAAGGTGCATATTCCCGATCCTCCAAATTACATATGTACCAAATTTGGTATAAAAAGTAAAATAGCGTGATCCCAATGAAACTTTCTCAAATATTTTTTATAAACGCGCTATTTTTCCTTTTCCTCGACATAAAAATTCTAGACCTTGCACAAAACCGTATATGCCAAAATTGCACATATTTATAACTATTATTTGAATGTTCCATGCATGAGAGTTGTGCTTTGTAGTAAAATAAAGAAAAATGGACTAGCATTGTCTCTTTTTTCGAGTAACTGCTATGAAAATTTGACACAGAATTACAACTTCAGTAATAAGATCTCAAACCAAAATTTCATATATCTCAGCAAATGAGTTTTTGAGTTATCACAAAAAAAACAATATTATATGGCCAATATGATGGTTAATACATAGTATGTTTCCAAGACGATGCAATACAGTTTATACAAAGCCTAGAAAGCTGAGTATTAAATTAACGATCTGCTCTTGAAGAATATCACACCACTCATAAAGCAATTTCCCCCGAAGTTCTGGTAGACTTGTATGCGATGGTTGACGGGCAGCAACTCGTCTCCAAAACATGTCCCACACATGCTCTACTAGATTCAAGTCAGGTAAAAATGCTGACGAGTCCATAAGGATAATATCCTCCGATCGAAGGCATTCATTAACGATGTTTGCATGGTGAGGACGGCCGTTGTCCTCCATAAACACGAATTTTGCGCCCAAGGCGCCCTGAAACAAACATACGTTTTGTTACTGATTGACGCTCCGATAAATTTGGCCTGTTATGGTCCTAATTTGAGCATGCAGGTAAATTCTGAAACCCAGAATAATTCCTTCCTAAACGAGTAATCATGCATTGCCGTGATGGTGCCGTTCAATGATGTTCTCTTGGTGATAAGTACCTGGTGCTCTCCACATAAAAGTCCGGCGAGAATTAGACTACAAGCTAAATCTGGACTCGTTGGAAAACACCACACAAGCCAACTACTGCGGTGTACACAATGTGTGATCTCTACTCCAGGCTACATTGAATTGCAGTAAGTGGAACATATCTGATAGGCCTAGGAGCAATATTTACTCACATTTAGACCAATCTGCTCTAATCGTCTGTACACGGTCAACCTTGAAGCTGTCGTAGCAGCAGCTGAAGAGAGCTGACGAGAAAGGTCTGATGCTGTGCTGCGTCTGTTTCTTTTGGCAGTAACTGCCAAATACAGGTCCTCATTCAGCACTCGGGGGCGACCTGCGCTGTAATGTCTACTCACAAGACCATCGTCTTGGAATCGTTGCCAAAGCCTGAAGACAGCACTCAGGGTGATTCCAAGTTCCTCGTTCATGGCGATGAGAGTTCCTTTCAGCTGGGTGCGCTCGCATTCCAGATGTCCGATAATTCTACTACGTAAAATGTCATCCAAATGGGTCCTTTGTGTCTTAACTATGCGGTTATTGCACTGAAAAGCTTATAAAGGCTTGCGAAAAATTTTACTTCTTTGCATGCATTCCTTATACGTACTCTCTTATACTCTCGTAATTGAGACGTACTATCGGTGTCTTCTCGTGGTTTCCTGCAATTTGCATATGAGTTTTGAAGATGTGCGCAGTCATTTTATGGGTGATATATATATTTTAGAGTTCGATTTTCTCATGACTCTGAATTATTCATAATTTAAGAACATGAGTAAAAATCTATACTCCAGTTGTTAAACCAGTGTGTCAAATTTTATTTATCAAGCTCTTTAAGCTTTACGGATTAAAGAGGAAGGAAGTATTGAAAAAATTCGAACTCGAGATTTTGGCTAATCTACATGTTTCCAATGTTCGCGACTCAAAAAAGACACTATGTCTGTCTGTGAACACGAAAACTCAAAAACGCTTTGAACTAGACAATTGAAATTTGGTATACCGAATTACGACTAAATTTTTGCACATTTCTATGAAATTTTGAACGAAAACTATTCACAAGAAATCAGGATGCTCAAATACATGAATTCTATAGCTAGAGAACAGAAAAACTAAATAAGATAAAATATTTTGCATGTACAGATTTAACAATCTATAATAAAGATACTAATCACATTTTGAGCCAAATCTGTCATTTAATTCGCCTACATGTAAACACAATAACTCATAAATGTTTCAATGTCTTAAATCTCAGAAATTTGGTATGTTACTTGTGACAGCCCCCTATGTTACAGTCTCTTCGTAGAATTGTCACATTTTTAGAATTCATCAGCCTGAAAAGGATGTCCAAAACACATTTCCCGCGATAGATTCAATAAAAATGCCGCATTCACGTCACAGATCTATACATACACTGAAGTGACAAAAGTCATAAGATAGCAATATGCAAATATACAGATGGCAGTAGTATCGCAGCGAAAAAGTATAAATGCGCAGTTCGTTTTCCAGAGCTTTCATTTGTGTTCAAGTTATTCATGTGAACAGGTTTTTCGTCGGCACGACGAGAATTAACAGACTTTGAACGTGGAATGTTAATTGGAGCTAGACGCCTGGGTCATACCATTGCGGATATCGTTAGTGAATTCAACATTCCGAGATCCATAGTATCAAGAGTGTGCCGAGAGTATGAAATTTCAGGCATCACATCCCATCATGGACAGCGCACAGGGCGATCACCTGCACTTAACGACCGAGACCGCCGACGTCTGTGTAGAATGGTCAATGTTAATAGACACGCAAAACTTCGTCAAATAACTGCAGGAATCAATGTGGGACGTACGAGGGACGTGTCCGATAGGACTGTGCGGCGAAATGTATCTTCCTTGGGCTATGACAGCAGAAGACCGAATCGAGTGCCTTTACTGACAGCACGACATCGCCTGCAGCGGTTCTCCTGGGCTCATGAGCATATCGACTGGTCCCTAGACCAGTGGAAAACCGTGGTGTGGTCAGATGAGTCACGATTTCAGTTGTTACGAGCTGATGGTAGAGTTCGAGTTTGGCGCGGTCCCCACGAAGCCATGGACCCAAACTGTCAGCAAGACACTGTTCAAGCTGGTGGTAGCTGCATAATGGTGTGAGCTGTTTTTACATAGCATGGATTCGGTCCTCTGGTGCAACTGAACCGATCAGTGACTGGAAATGGTTATATTCAGCTGCTTGCAGATCACTTGCAGCCATTCATGGGTGGCACTTGCAGCCATTCACGTACCCACACAACGATGGGATTTTTATGGATGACACTGCGCCATGTCACCGGGCCAGAACTGTTCGCGATTGGTTTGAAGAATATTCTGGACAATTCCAGCGCATGATCTGGCCACCTAGATCGCCCGATATGAATCACATCGAGCATTTATGGGACATCATCGAAAGGAACGTTCGTGCCCAAACTCCTGCACCATCCACACTTTCACAATTATGGACGTCTATATACAGACAGCATGGCTCAATATTCCTGCAGAGGACTTCCAACGACTTGTGGACTCCATGGCACGTCGAGTTGTTGCACTTCGCCGGGCAAAAGGAGGACCGACACGATATTAACAGTCATCCCATGACTTTTGTAACTTCAGTGTATACAGATATTTAATTAGTAACCATTATACTAATTTCACTGTATACCAAACACAGCCAGATTTCAATTTAGTTTTATTGTATTGTAATAGATGGCCCCATGGGTTCTATTAATCGAAAGTGCTAAGTCACATGACCATAAGTTTTAATACAAGTTATTAGTATTCGGACTGGTTCTCTCAAGAGAGGAGGGTCTTTTGTCCCCCGTAGCGATTAGTATTTAATAATCTTACGCTACGGCGGAAATTAATCTTGAAATGTGCAGACATCTTGTTAAGATTCGCCCTTTGGTGCCATCTAAGTATTTTAACTTCTAACTTTAATGTAATTAGCCTTTGCTGTTTTAATTGTTAATGTCCTGTAAATTTTGTTTACTGTAGTTAAACTAACTGTTTTTTTATTTAAACGTTACTTCTTTTCTTAATCAGTATCCTAGATGCTGATCCAAATGGGATTGAATGAGCATTTTGTTCCACCCAGGCCTACAAACATCTTAACTCTCGTTCCTTATTGCTATATTCTATATAAATGTGCCATATTATATATA
>JAOUZG010048464.1:61103-78289 GCA_026289955.1 Argiope argentata
ATGTATATATATACAAATACATATGTATACTATATTATATATATTTACTATGCTCGTTCCTTATTGCTAAATTTGTGATCTTATCCTGGTCCACAACTTTATGCAGATGGAGAGCGATAAGATCTTAATTGGAGAGTATACAAGGAAGTTTTAAAATCACCACGACCGTTGGCTAATATTAATAATGGAAATAGGTAAACAATCTCTAAGTTAAAAATGTACATTTTTTTAAGCTAAAGTAATTATTCTAGTGGAATACACTACTGATATTTGTAAATTATTTCTTTTGAAATTTGTATTACCAGAGTAGTAAACTATACAGAAAAAAAATGTTTGAAAGCTTTGATAATATTTTTTATATCTCGTTTGCACTACAGGTTCTTCAGCTAGTAAATTAATATCTGGCAAAAATTTGATAGAACTATCATCATAATCTTTTCTGTGGAGCAAACCATGACCTTCTATCGAGAGGACTTCAACACCACTCCTCCATGTTTCTCTCTCTCTCTCTCAAAAAAAAAAAAAAGTTTAGACTTAAAATTAAAAAAAATATTGGTCAAAAATTCATTCGGTAACAAAAAAAGAAAAAAAGGATTTATCAAACATTTTATTAAATAAATTATAATTTTCGTGATGCTGTTTGTTTTTTCGTGCCTCGCAAAAGCTTTACTTCGCTAATAATTTAGAATTTCATGCATGATTTCACACGATTTCTCGTGTTGAATGCTGAAACAGGATACGCTTTGAGAGCGTGTTAAATTTTGTAGAAATTCGCACGCGAGACATGAAATAGGTATATTATGCTAAGTTATCAATATTCTATAATCGTGATTTTATAATTTAATTTTAACGTTTAAATTGCTTTTTCTTTTTACTTTTATATTGAAAGATATGCAAGCTAAACAAAACAGTAAAAACTATAATCGTGATTTTTAAGGTGTATATGACTTAATTAAAAGATGATTAAAAAAAATATTTAAAATATAAAAAAGATTTTTTTTTCTTCAAATTTTGCTTTAATTTTCAAGCTGTTGAGAATTCACTTTGATTTTTGCGTCTGCATTTCATTTTAAAGTTATTTTCTCAAATTTCTAATCCTTATTAGAATTTTCTAACAAAAAACTTCATGAATTAAAATCTAATAAGTATATATAAATATTTTTCAAATTTAATATAGTGATTTTTGAGTATATTCTGTAGCTTTTGAATTGAAGAATAAACACTATTTATTTAGACACACTCAAGGGTTGTTTTAAAGCTTCACGAATTGAAAATTTCAAGCTATTTATCAATCAAACTCTAATATTTAAAGAATGGGAAAAAATATTGAAACGGAAACTTGTTCGTACTTGGAACGGACTGACGGCTCAGTGGTAGAATGCTATGAACTGAAAACGACATTTCGTATCAGACTGCAGCCATGATGCCAAAAAAATTATTCTTTTATTGATTTACTCTCTGCTATTTCTCTTTTTTTTTCTAGTATACTCTTATAATTTCTGTATCTCTCTAAATCTGGAAGATTCGTGTCATTTCGTTTTGTGGATAAAAACAGATGTAAAATTTAGTTCCCTAAAGTCTGGAATTGAGATTGCGAATGCTATCTTTGGCTTTAGTTTAAGCATAGTTCAAGCTACGTGACAATATAACTTATTTTTAGTTTAACTATCAGTAAAAGCTATCTTAAACTATATGCAAATTTATAAGAAAATCGGTTGATAAACCTCTAAACTAAATAATTTTTATTCATACCTCCTTTACCCCCCCCCCCCCCCCCAAAAAAGCCCTTTTTCATTTTTTAAAAATTTTGTCATTTAACTGGTCTATATTTTAGTTTCACATGTTTCATTTCACTCTTTTTTTATACAAAAATGTAAAAAAATATATAACTACTTTAAATAATCCCGAAAGCAGTCACATACCTTAACTTTTACTCTTTATTCTTTTCACTTTTATTTTCCCCCAATTGAAAGAAATTCAAACCGAGGTAAGCTAAACAAACTAGCTAAAGCGTTCACCCATTGACGCATAAAATACGTGCTCCATAAATAATTTCTAGTACACTTATTCAGTATGGTTTACTTTGGGTTATATTTCATGTAAATCGGGGGAGCGAATAAAATCAGATACGCCTTATGTATATATTCATTTTGAGCGAATGAACTCAAAATTCGATGCAGATCAAAAATTGTTGCTAACACCACATACCTAATTTCATATACATAGCTTGATTAAATACCTTTTCAGTTCTCTCATGTGAAGTATTGGATGTTATGCTAAGTTTCTGATGTGATCTGATAATGATTAAGTGTGCGTCAAAAGTGACGTTATGCCAGAAAAAAGATCAAAATTAAAATTTTAAAAAATAGAATTCAAATAGTTATTAAAGGGATAGATATTACAAATAAGTCTTTCATATCCGCGTGTACTAGACAGCCAAAGGGGAAAAAATGAGCAGGTATACAAAGAAAAAGTGGACAGTTCTGAATGGCTCAAACAGAAGAGCCTACTTAATATTTCACAGTAACCGTATTATTGAAACATAATTAGTAAGTGATAAAATTTACCAAAAATAGACAATTTAACCTTTTAAAAAAGCAAAGAGAAAAATATAAATAAATAAATGAAAAAAGTTAGTAAATATTTTTTTAAAAGAGCATAAATGAGAAAATAAGTATGTAAAAGTAGTAAGTATAGTTTTCGAGAAAAAACGGATAGCGCAAAAAGAAAAAAAATTCTCTAAATATATGTTTGATTGATTAATAAAATAAATTCTAACAACACTAAATGTTTGCAACTCTGTTTTATATGCTTCCATAATATTAAGTTATTTTTTTAGAAAATCAGGATATGTAAAACATGATACGAATTTACTCATATACTTAAATATCCGTTAACAATCTTACACCTTGCCACTGCTGTAACATCGATTATATGCGTTTCAGAATAAAAAAAATATGGACGCAAAAAAAAGAAGAAAAAAACGAACAGAAAGTCAAATCAAGTAATTAATCTAATCTTCACATAATCATTAATTACAAACAAGATGCACATTAACTTCAAAACATAAATTATAGAGATAAAAAGTAGATAATTATTTTCATAAACATTTAAATATTAGTTTAAATGCAAATAAAATAGTTGATTTGATGGAATTTACTGGCGCTAAAACCATTTCTGTTTATGCAGCACCAACCATAAGTTATATGCAAACGTATGGTTCATAAAAAAGTGCACGATCATATTTTAAAAGGTTAATTACAAATTCTGTTCAATGTTATATAAGTTATATTTCCTAATCTGCAAAAACTCTATTGAATAGGCTTTGAAGCATTAAAAAAAACGAACAATATTCTTATAAGATGGAAGAAGCCAATCATTTTTGAAAAAAGGCAAAAAGACGACAATAAGACACTATAAAAATGTCTTTAAAATAATGGGAAAATAATGAAAATATTGAATTCGTTGAAGAATTAAAATGTCGTTAATGTCTGAAAGAATGTGCCGACTGCCATTAAGTATTGGCAGTCTATACAATCAGTCTTGGATCGGAATCCCCCGACGACCAATTCCTATGTGTGAATCTAGCATGGCCAATTCTTAGATGGGTAATAATAGTATTCAATTTTCTGTTAGATAAACTGGGTTGTGAGAATAGAGCTTTCAAATATTGGAAAAAAGGATGATTTCCACCAGAATCTCTTTCCTTCATTCATTCTCTCATGTTGAAATCTTTACCAATGACATTAATGGTTTATTATAATTAGGTATTCTTATCAATACAATGACCTGGGATAAGGTATAAATGATCCTAATGTGGTCTGATCTGAGATACATTAATTCTAAATATCCTGTGCATGACTGACTCAACAACCCATTTCTTACCTAAATTTCAGAGACTAGACTTACCTTGATGATGTCAGAGTGATGGAGACTCTCTTCTCTCCCGTGTTCTCAGAGCTGTCTTTGATGCTTTCGCGACAGGACTGCAACTTCGATTCGAGCACCTGCCACACAAAATGGGGGAAAAGGCAACATTAAGCAACGACAACACACGCATGACATGCACGGCTTTTAGGAAGCAAACAAAGGGTATCTACATGCAACTGAGTGTTAAGTCTAACGAACAAGACATAGACACAGTTCATCACAAAAATATAAGGAGCAAAAAGCAACATTCAATTGTGTAAGTCGCATCTAGTTTCGTTTACATTCGCATGCGATAAAAGCATTAATCATAGCAGCCATTTTTTATGGTGAAAATTCATTTATTATTTTTAAAGCTGCATTTCAGTGGAGGAAATGACAACAACCGCTCTTCAAGATAAAGTTTTAGGGAAAATAATTTATTTTATTCGCAAAGATGATATAAAAAATTTAATAACGTTCATGAGCTTATATAACGCTAAACTAAATTTATATGACAAAATATAAATAATTCTAGATTGTTTCTTTATATTTTTAACCGCCAAATTGATATTTCACTTGAAAATTTTTTCCCCGAAATATTCCATTTGCTGAGTGGCAACAGTAACCGCATAAATCGTTCAAAATTCTATTCGTAGAATGAAATCCAATTTTGGATTTTTGAAATAAGCAATTCTACATTGTATGGAAGACGTCTATGGGAAGGAAGATATCTTCTCTATACGATATTTTTTTAATAAAGAAAAAGAAACATTTGATTAAATGTCACACATCTATTGTTTTATCCGCAAGCAATTTTCAAAAATGCTTATTCGTAAGATAGTATTAATAAGTTAGCAGACATCATCTTCAAACTTTCAAAATTACATGGTATTAGCATTCAAATTATTTGCAATATGTTTCAATGAAATTCATTCAAAAATCTGAAGCGCACTTGCAGATTTTTCTTACCCATTTTCTATACTTCTTTTATTTATGCATGTGTTGCACAAGTCCAATATCTTTCTGACTTTCAAATTCGATTTTTAGATGAATATGTTTAACACAAGAAGATTTTCTTCAGTTCTTTTCTTGGTGAAACAAAATGCAGATGGCATTTTGGTCGAAAACCACAATAGAAAATACAGAAAAGTATTCAACAGACAATCATTGAGATACACAATAAGAGTGTGAAACTTGGAAAAGTTCAAACACGGCAGTCAAAGCAAATGAAGGAAAACATGAGAGATTTACAGTGACATAGACAATTAATTAGGTGAAAACAGTTCTTTGTGAAAATCACATGCAACATTTTTAGCCTGAATGAAGCTCTTTGTTGCAGTTTACATTTTCTTTCTTCACAAGCGTTGATAGATTGGCCTGTTAAAAATAAGTAGAAACAAAATATATGTTATGTGCATTCAACAATAAAATGAATTTAAGTTTTCACCCAAATTTTTTTAAATTTTAAATATTGTAGAAAATGCTTTAGTAGTATTGTAACTTAACATTTAAAGGCACTTAGAAGAGGAAAAAAAGTATTTTGATTCATCACTTTCTTTTGACATCTAAATGTAATTAGAGGAATTCATTTTTTTAAAACTCCTGGCTGATTTTTTAAACTATGAAAATTTTTTGCTTCAAATATTCAAATATGTATTTATATTGCATATAAATTATATTTATGAATTTGTAAAATATATTACACAAAATTGTGATTGGATTTGAAGATATTATCAAACAAAAAAGTTAATATGATGTTCTTTTTTTTAACTGTTAAATGGAACTAAATAATAAAAAATTTAGAACTGACTCATTCATATCTTCTATATAAAGAAATTTACAGTTCTGAAAACCGATTCTGCACAAAGATTTATAATCTATATAATATTTTGTATATTTGTGACAACATTTACTCATGCAAATTATCGAGAATAGTAGCTATCGATATATTAAAAAAATCGTCTGCTTTAATCGATATTCTAATTTTAACTAAAATCAGACGATAAAGCACAATAAAGTCTTTAAAAATGATACAAAAATTTTATAAATAATTATATTTTATACAAAAAAAAACCCTTTTTGCACTAAAAAATATATTTGAAAGGATTTATATCTCGAACAGTACGGATTTTTTGTAGGTGATTGACAATTTGACGAAACCATTGGTTCTAACCGGTTTTGTCGACTTTCGATAGGTGGTGAGAATGGAATTAGAGCCTCCAACATTGGTGCAAAATTAAAAATCAATAGATGTAATCGGGGACGAAAATTTAAAAAGCCTCTATCATAAATTGTGAAAAATTAATCTTAATTAAAAAAAAGTTAATCTATCAAAACAAAACAACCCACTGCGGGTTCAACATTCTTTTTTTCTAGCATAATTAGCATTTTTGCGACAATAAGATCATTAATTTTGCTTCAGTTCTCCACTCCATCTCCCTATATATCCCAAAGTAAACTTTGAAATGTTTCTGCTGTTAAATACTAGATGATATCAAGTGTTATTTCAAGTGTTATGAGACGATTATAATTAAAATGTATCAGAATGCAAGAAGACAGACAACATCAGGTGAAAATGTCAGCAGTTTTGACAAGATTTTGAAATATTAATGAAAAGAAAACACTGATATTGTAGAATCACGAAAATGAGTTCATACTTACGCCAACTTTCTTTAATAAATCTCCTAGAATGTTCAAGGCAGAATGTGGCACAATGGAAGAAGCATTGGACACGAAATTAGTGCCATTTTCTGTTGGAATAATGCCATAGGAATTATTATACAAATAATAAAATGAAATTCAAAAATTTTTAAATTGAAAATTGAAATTTAAGTTTTTAATTTAATTACTGTATATCATATTTTTTAAATCTAATATATAAATGAGGACTTACCGTTGCAGCTATCTACAGAAAAACAAAGAAAGAAATGTTGAAGTTCAACTAATAAATTACCAGCATTTTTAGTTTTATTTAAAATTGATTTAAAAAAAACCCCACAGTATTGTTGTATTAAACATTTATTTATAGAAAAAAATGATTTTTTATTCTTTTCTCTTTTATTCTAAACATTATTGTAAGTTGAACACAGAGAACAAATAAGTTATATTTATCCTTTGAATTTTATTCAAAACACACGAAAAAAATATAAAAATAGAAATAACATTTTACTAATTTCTGTTTTTAAGGAAACATTTTTCATATATATAATCTCTAATTGTAATTTAAATCCTAATTGTTTTCCTAACTTAGATCTGAATTTAACCCTTGCTAACTTAAATCAATAATGCTCTATTTCTTGATACATTTCTCATCCCAAACTGCTAATTCTGGGGTTCCCAAAACAAGAACAAAGGTTATAAGTCCCAATCTTTCACACATATTTTTGAAAGATATCTAAGAATCACTTCCCCAAGTCAATACGTCGCATCTCTAATCACTTTTTATCTGTACATTATATGCCTTCCATGGCGAAATAAATATAATTATAATTTCAGAAATTTATCCTTTTCGGCCACGCACCTTCAAAATTATGTCTATATATATAGGCGCACTTTGGTAATCAGTCAATGTTTGAATTATTTTTTGATTATCACTTCCCTAAATTTCAATTTTAAGAAATTAGCTAAAACCAAACTACCACTAATTCTATTACCTCAAGCATTGCCTGCTCCTACAGTATTTAAAATGAACTAGAGGGACTTGAAGTTCATTTTGAACTATCCTTTTAAAAGAGTGTTTTTTTTTAAATTTTCGCTGATAGTATTACTAAAGATATTTGGAAATTGTAGTCCAAAATCCATGAAGTATTGAAATATTCCAGATCACTAATGACTTCATAAATGTAATCATCGAAACCTCTTGAATAATGACTTCTAAAACAGACTTTTATTAACATATTGCGTACATGTAACGAGATTTCTTGTTCTTAGCAGGGCGAACGTCGTGGCCAGGACACAAGATATCTCGTTTTCAATTTTTTTTTTTGGCAACATCGATGCATAATCAATCAGGGGCAAATATTTAACATATTAAGAACCCTAAAGAAATCTGTATGACATACTTCTGGGATAGAACGTTTTTGGAAAAACGTGTACGTTCTAAAATCCTCATAGCTTTCTTAATTATAAAGCAATAACAGATGGGACATGAAACACGAGAAAACGTGTTAGCGGTCCGTAACAGATGGGATGCGAAACACGAGAAAACTCGTGAGCGTTTCGTAACAGATGCGACACGCAACACGAGAAAACATGTAAGTGGACCGTAACAGATGGGACGCGAAACACGAGAAAATTCGTGAGCTGTTCTTAATTAGAAGATACTGTTGCCATTTATGCCGAACGCCATTGCACAAGGTATTATGCTTTGCCAAATAAATAATGCATTATTCAAGTCAGTGAAATAAATAGTAGTTAAAAAGAAAAAAATCTTTTATAATAAATACATGTATAAAATATATAAGAATATTTAAGAATACTTTATGTAAATATAATACCAAAAGTAAATTAAAAGTGTATACATCCTATTGCATGCTTCTAAAACGTTAAAAAATGTGCAGGCCCCGAGAGTGCCCAGAGCGCCGTATGCCGTGTGTTAAGATATGAACATAGAAGTGTATTACATGTTTAAACGAAAGAGGGAGATATCACTTACTACTAGAAAGGCGCAGTCTGTTGAGCGTTCCATTTTCGTTAAAAAATTTGTTCGACTCCTTAACAGTTTCTGGCGTCTTGGGGGGAGTTTGTGGCAAATCCGAACTCCTCAGTGTCTCGTTCACGCATAATTCTTGCTTCAAATCTTCAAAATAAATCAATAAATAATTAAAAAATGAATATGAAATAAATAAAACTATTGTCCTATAAAACTTTAATTCATTTTTATTACATAAAATATAAAAAAATATATATCACTTTTTTACTATTAAATGGAAATATAGTGAACAAATTATGTTCATCTTAAAACAGTAATAATGTCCAAATCGCATATTATCCAACAAAGCAATCTACTTTTCTCTTACTTTCCTCTTAATGTAACGAATAACATCACGTGGACTGAGAACCTATATCCTATTCACCAAAGGAAGACATGAAGATAACTTTACCGTAAAACAAGGATTTTAAGAGCATTATGGTAAAGGAATAACTACAATTTTATCAATTCTGCCAATGGTGAATATTGTATAATAAATTTATAAGTTTTAAATATAATTATTGAATTTATTTAATTTAAAATTCAACATTCATTTTGAAAAACGAACAAAAACTGTTGGATGCTATTGCAATTCATTAAAATTTGGAATATTTCTGTAAATGATTTAGAACATATTTTAACTTCAATTTTGTAGTAGTGATTAATATTATGTTTTAGCTTATTTTTAAAGAAAAATGCAGATATTAATATAGCTGCATCATATTGCAACAGTTTTATTGTTATGCAATGTAGCGATCTGCACAGTGAGCCTAAGAAATGTAAAATAAAATCCACATTTTAAGGTAATATGAATTTGAATTTCGGGTAAATTCATGATTCATAACTAAAAAAACTGTATAAAGTTGTTTTAAATTACCTAAAATGGAGTGGTAAATATATTTACCTATAAGCATTCGATGAACCCTGAATGTTCAGTAGTAATTATGTTTACCACTTCCAGTTTTACCTGAGCGATCTCTGGGAATTATATTTACTGCCCTCTATTTCATAAATTAAATAAACCAACGAGCTTTTGAATTTTTAGTATTTGCATTATCAGTTTATTTTGATATAACTGTAAAAAATGTCATTTACCAATGCTCGGAATTATGCCCTACAAAAGGTTAATAATTAAAATATAGTAGAGACCGTTTAAAAAATTACACAATCAAGTAATTCTCATAACAAGGTATCTATAATGCTATAATGGGTAATCGAAATCACTTTCAGAAAAACATTTTTAAAATGCTATTTCCCACGCCTTTCTGAAAGAAAGTATATAAATAAAAAAAATCATGTGTTCAATTTCTTTATTTAGAATTTCTGAGACCAGGATAGCGTTGTTGGTGCAGCTTTGGACTTCTATTACAACTCGGAACCTTAGGTTGCGTGTTCGAACCTCGCCGGCTGAAGACTCCGAGTGTATGGCTGGCGCTCGCTAAATCTGTCGTGGTCACAAAGTTCTCCACATCTAGAGTAATACCACTGGGGGGGGGGGTTACTGGGTCAGAGGTGATTATTATCTGTTCAATATCTAAATTACGATCTGTGGATGAACGAATGAAATGCATGAATGAAGTCCGACCCGCAAAAACGGTTTGTGACGCGTGTGAGTTAGAAGTCAGGCTTTTGCCTTCGGGTGCTCCGCAGTCCATACCCTCAGAAGCTACAGCACCTCTCGTTTCGTTGTAAAGCGGAACACGAGAGCAACAATTCAGATTTTCTAGTAAGAGTTGAAATAATATAAACGGGCTCTTTGGACAAGAAAAAACATCTCAGTAATATTCTGTTTTAGGAGTTTGCAAACTTTCTCCACAATAATAGAAATTTTATCAGGTTGAATAATGCTTGCTTAGAAATTAAAGCTCTAATTAATTCAAAGTAAATACATACAGATTAAAAAAATGAAATTCGATTAGAAGTATTTCAGTGCAAAGGACGAAATTTTATAGTTTTCACACCAAATTTGTAGGTTTCAAATAAATTCTGTTTGAAATTAATTAATTCATTCATTTTTAAGTCTTTCCAACCGTTTGAATACAACTGAATTCGATAACAATAAAAATAAGAGAGCTATACAGATAAAAATTAGAACTAAGATTTAACATCCAAAGCATCAAAACCGTACAAATATGGAATCAAATCCGTTAAGTTGATTTACTGTTGGTTTATACTGTCATAAGAATGCAAATGTGATAACTGAATAACAATGACAAAAATACATCACGTTTAATATTAGATTTTATAGCTACAACGGTAATGCTGCGTCAATTTTTGATTTCCATGACTTGAGGAAAACGCAACTAAATTCACAAATTTGATTTTCTACACCATCAACCGCATATAAATCATATAACACGTTAGTTAGAGAGAGTGCTAGAAAGATTTGGGGAGACTAAACCCGCTAATTTTGTACTAAGAATGCATATTATCATGAACTTATAACCTTATTTTCTTATCTTTAATGTAAGATCAACACGAACGAATTCATTTTTTCCCGCTTGTAAAAAGTATTGTAACTCTAAATACTTTCACAAGCATTACTGTTCAACCTACTCTATATAATGAATTTTTTTAATGTTGAAAGAATTAAAGAACGTTTGGTAACTGTGGTGGTGTAGTTTAGTAGCCAATTGCTGCATTTAAATAAAGTTTTGAATGTTGTAGGAATAAAAGGACGATGCCGGCTTGCTGGCACAGAGGTAGCGCGTCTGCCTCGTGTTCTGGAGGTCCCGGGTTCGAGTCCCGGTTCGGACAAGGTTGTTCTTCTGTGTGCCATCTGTGAGAGATGTGTGAATGTGCCCCCCTGTAAAAAGAGGTTGTGCAAGCGAATGTGGTGAGTGGGTAGCAAAGCCGTACTCTTGGCCCTAGTTGGCGCTACTCAAATACAAGAGACGCTTCATTCGGCTTAAATCTGCTGCTGGGTCAGCAGCGGGCTTGTCCATGACAAGTGTCATTTGACACAACAACAACACATAAAAGGACGATATCTCACCTCTAGCTTCATCTTTGAGTCTTTGTATAAGGATTGCCATATTCTCCTTCTCGTCAAGTTCATTCTCCAAAAAGGCATTCCTTTCGATGGCCTTTAAAGAGAAAAAAATCATGGTTAAGGGATTCTAATTACACAAGTAACCAAAACCGAATACTCTGATCCGCCAATAAGGCACACAGATTTATCTGATTAACCGGATTGCCTCGATAGCAATACTAGCAGGAACTATGGATGAATACTACGGTACCAGCCACGATACAACCTTTCCCGTGGAAAGCACATCCCGTCATCTATAGGAGGTAGCCGACTCTCATTATTTCTCTACCCACGCACTAGGCGAGTACCAACCACCTTACCGAAAACTTCTAACCCTCATTTTGAGATCCTTGTATGAGTAAAGGATATAAATGAGAACATGATGCATAAAAAGATCTTATTAATTTTGTATTCTTGAAAAGGGAAACATAAATCGTTAAACTAACGCAATAATAACATGTATTAATATAGCAAATACAAACCACCAAGAATTACATTCATTAGCCTTTATATATTGGTTAAAATTACGAATTTAATAAGAAACACGGCGGTTCTAAGAGGATGAGGTAGAAGCCTCGAGATAACCATAATTCTTACGATCAAACAAACCGGGATAAGAAGATCTGGAGATTTTGCATTTAAGAAGACCTATGAAAGAATGGGATATGATTAAATATAAGGGATGGTGGTTTTTATTCAGAGGAATAGTAGATGCCGTAGCAATGTTAGACATTCGAATGTGTTTGTATAATATGTCTACACCAGAAAGAAATGTTACCAATATAACGCAGAGATGCCGATAATAATAAGCATTCAAGTGAGAACTTGCTCAAACAAGTGTGTATATATATACAGAGTGTCCGAGAAGTCTTTGACACATTTCAAAAATTCGGTAAAAAAATAATAAACGAGATAGAAAGTAAAATTAAATTACATTTATTCCATCATATAGTAAAGTTTTTTTTAAATGCAAAACTGGCCGGGAGATTGCGGTACTGAAACGCTAGAAAGAGTTATTTAGAAAATGGCTTCTCCAAGTGAGCGCGCTTTTTGTGTTACTGTGGTTTTTCGAATCGAGATCTGTGACTCAAGTTCAACGTAATTTCCGTACAAAATACGGGAAAAGACCCTCCATCTCGTAACAGCATTATAGCATGGAAAAATAAGTTTTTGGAAACTGGGAGTGTCCTGGGTCGACACAGAAGTGTCGTCGATAGAATTCATCAGTCATTTGCTCATAGCCCCCGAAAATCAGGGGCCCACATCAAGGTGTATTGATACGTTAAAAAAAAAACTTCACTATTTGAGGTAATAAATGTAATTTAATTTTACTTTCTATATCGTTTATTTTTTTTAAACCAAATTTTTGAAATGTGTCAAAAACTTCTCGGACACCCTGTGTGTGTATATATATATATATATATCATCTCAGAAAAACAAATATATAAAATATGAGAAGGAAAAGAATGGAATGTTAAATAAATATAAAGAATGATATAAATATTTAATTAATACCAGTGATGAGAATAAAATTGCAGAAAATCTGCATTATATATTTACTAATAACAATTATCATATTTACAATAATTCGTGAAATCATCCTTTTTAAAACAAACTATTGAAATCTAACGAATGAATTGTGTTAAATAAGATATTCTTAACACATGAATTGTAAAGATTTAAATCCGTTTTACATTTTTTTTTGCATGAAAATGTGTTAGAAATATATATATAAAAAATTTTAAATCTAAAATGAGCTTCCGAATATAGTGTTAAAGATATTTTTTAATAATATTGCAAAACGCACAATTACCGAAACACTATAATAATAACGAAACTGATACATTTCTTTAAATTTGCTTGATATAAATCTTTACAAATAGAAACTTTACATTTCTTTAAATGAACTTGGCATAAACTTACTTGATTAAGTCTCGTCTCGAAATCTTCCAAAGACATTAAGGATGCCCTGCAAATTAAAAAAAAATCCATTAAAATCTTTTTAGTTACATACAGGAACTCCCTTTTCGTAAAATGCAGGGGATGTACATTTTTTCTTTTGAATTGTTAAACCCCATTGGTTAGTTCAATTCATATGTCAAGAGAATAATTTACATCAAGTATTTCATAATAGTTTAGAAGTATTTTTAATGGAAGAAACAGCACGTTGGTATTCGCCATCGATAAAAAATAATTACATTCACCGATTTGACATTTGAATAGAGAAATGAATTTGATAAATTGACACAAGCTTCATTTGAGTTGATTTATTTGACAGGTTTTGAAAGAGAAATGTTTGATGAATTCCTATGATGGAAAAAAAATTGCCATAAGGGAGAGCACAATTAAAAATGCTCGAATACCATTTCAAGTGAACATTGAGAGTAAGACAGAATAATAGAGATAAAACGTTTAGCACAATTTTCACTTTCTTTTCTTTCTTCTGAATGACGACCATATAATAATCATTTGAAACTGTAGAAAATTTTTAGAAACGAATCCCCCCCCTACTAAACTGAATATTACAAAAATTAATACAGAAACTGATCTGAAATTTTTAGGTTATACTTTTTGTATGCTCAAATATCGCCCAAGTTGCTTTTTTTCTTTTAAATAAAAAATATTTTTCTAAATGGATATTTTTTCCCTTTAAACTTAAGCCCTAATAAAATTATTTAAAAATTCAACGACCCATTTTAAATATTCTTTTAATAATTTTTCATTCTTCAAATATTTTTCTTACGCTTATAGTTTTTTATTTAATCCAAAAAACGTGTTGCCTCGCCGACTCCCAAGCCTACGGGTAGCGCATCTAGCCCGTGATCTGGGTTTCCCGGTTCCGAGTCCGGTTCTTCACCCAGTGTTCTATCTGTGAGGTGTATGAAAAAGACATCCTCCTCCTGTAAAAAAGGGCATGCAAGTGTGTATGCGAGTGTCATCTTCATATGAGATGGAAATCAGACTTCTGCCTTCATATGCTCTGGTTCTTCATCCTTAGAAGCTACTGCACCCCATCTTTACATGGTAAAGCGGGCACAATATCATCATCAACATGATGCATTCCTCCATCCTCAACTTTACCTATCGTTCTTACAGTAATCAGCATGCACGTTATATCATATCTTGAACCTTGAATTGGCTATAACGACTCACACTAATAACGGCTGAATTGCATATTCATTATACCACTAATCCAAGTTTTTTGGTATCTCTAACTAGAGACAATATTATAAAGAAATATTATGATTATATATACCCAGTATTGAGAGTCAGAGATTCATTAGAATACTATTAAATTCCCTTTAATTCACAATTTGATCCATCAGCACAATTTATTTGAACAGAAATAAGTATATATACAGGGTTGTCATTCAAATGTGGAAAAAAAATTATATTGCTTTCCCTGAGTGTAACCCTGCAGGGTGGTGAGATCCAACAACCATGACAGAAGCATCTTGCACTTATAACCTAACACATAATAACCCGATACATAGAAACATGATACCTGATGACCTAAACAGAGCAAGAAAAAGGATATTAGACAATTTTTCTCAAATAAAATATAATTCGATTCAATTCAATTAAAGTACCATTTTCATTGATGATTTGCTTATATTTCCGGGGGAAAATGTCTTTTCGGTAACTTGGCAGCAGTGCTGGATTTGTGGCGATGTTTTTTTTTTTTTTTTTTTTTTTTTTTTTTACAAAAACCAATTCAGAAATCTCACAAAGCTGGAACTTTATACAAAATTGGTATAACCTCTAATGAGTTGGATTACAACATAATTAGAAATTAATGTGAATCGAAGAACTTTATTGCAGGAATTACCAATGTTTAATGAAAAAAAAATAAAGACATCACTGGTCTTTTATTTTAGAAGGTTACTTTTCCATGTTAAATCAAATCAGTGCTCAATTGGGACCTCGATCATAGATTTCTGTGAAAACTGTTGTATGTATGCTTTTAATAAATAGTGAATTATTTTTACGATTCCAATGTACAGCATATTATTCAAGGTGAATACTTCAAAATGATTTCCTATTAACGAATGGCTGGCAAAAGAATTTAAGACATATTATTAAAAGTATAGTGGTTCTCAAAAGTTTCTCCGAATGACTTGTACAATATTTTACACAGAATTATTCTAATTTTAATAATCAATCTTATGTTCTCAGATAAGGCCTTTTGATAATGCGGATGGAACAATACAGTTGCATTACAACTGACAAAAAAAAGCCAGGATAGGCAGGATGGTAGGACGTTGAATTTGCAATCCTTGGCTTCAGCCGAAGATTCCCCGTCTACATGGTGACTGATGAACGTATAAATCTATCGTAGCCCCAAAGTCCACCAAAGAGAGGTAATACCATTAGGGTATTGTATCAGAGGTGATCGTTCTCTGATTAATGTCTGAATTATGATATGTGAATGAGTGAATGAAATCCGCGGCTGTGACATGTAGTAATTAAGACGTTCTTGATCCTAGATAGCGCGACTTAAATAAGAGACACAAGAACAAGGCTTAAAATCTCTGCGTAATCAGGCAGTTTATGTCAAGTGCCATAAGCAACAACGATAACTGATAAAACTATAGCAAGAGAATGATGTATTCGAGGCATGTATTACCTGGTTGCCCTCTCGAAGTCATCATTCTTCTGTTCCAACTTCCGCACGTACTGCTGTAGATCTTCTTTGACTAGTTGTAGTTCTTGTACCTCGTCACGCAGATTGGAACATTCGTTTTGGCACTGATTTAGCTTAGCCTGCAAAGACAAAAAACATTATTACAAACGGTAGAAGTCAAAAGACCAGAAATGTCATGCGAATTAATAAATTAGAAAAATGTACGCAAATTATTTATATACACTGAACAAAATTGCACATTTATATATTAATAGGAAAGACCAAGGAACCAGTTTACCAGCGCCAATCACTGATTTAATTTCGCCAATTTTTGTTTCATATAAAAGCAGACGATTCCAAAATATGTTATAAAAAGTTGGCTCCCTTTCTCCTTCCTTCATTTCGAGAGTAATCTCGAAAAATTTTCTTTTATAGGAAAAATTTAAGACAGTCTCCCCAGCCCAAATCATAGTACCAATATCGCACATTTTTATTCTTTGTGAACGAACGTTACCTATTAATACAGAGTAATGGACAGTTTGCCCTCTTCATTCTCCATTTTCAAAATATATTACAAAGTACACCCCCCCCCCATAACCTCCATCTTCAGCAATCGGATAGATGCTATCTATTTATTAATTAAATGATAGCTAATCAACCAAAATACTCCAGGTTTATCATGAAAGTATAATTTCAAACAGCAATTTCATTTGGTATTAAAGCATGTATTAACTCCTTAACTGGTTTATTTTCCTTACTATGTAATAAGATGACACCTTCTATTTTGGGAAAATTTTCTTATTTTGGAAATCCGTGGAATACTTGAAATACTTGGCTTATCTACGTATTCGAAGTCATTTTACTTTTGAATTATAATTGTTATGAATGATTTATTTTTTGTTTACAACTATCAAAATTCTATAAATCGATGT